>CAJUYG010000677.1:0-26521 GCA_910591675.1 Galerucella calmariensis | reverse complement strand
AAAGAACAACACAATAAACACTGGAAGAATACGCCCAGGCAAACACATGGGAACAAATTCATAGAAGAACCATCAGAAAAAGTAGCGGAAGAACTGCTCTCAATGAGCAGTAACAAATAAAGCGCCATAACGGGGCTACTTACGGGACACTTTCCCACAAAGGATCACCTGAACAAAATAGGGCTGTGCAACAGCTCTGTATATGCTATGCAACTGTGAGACGCTGGACCACAGGAGGCAGAAACTGTATGGTAGACCCCAAATGACTCCAGAAGACTTCTACAACCAAAAAGTGAAGAACCTGTATGAGCTTATATAGGGAACGGATTGGCTGAATAGGCTGTAGTCAGAACACTAGGAGGATCCACAATAAGTCCAGGAGGCTGAAGTAGTGCCGGCGACGGGACGGCTCCATTAAAAAAAAGTACATTAGTTAAACAATGTTCCAATATTCAACAATATTGACTGTAGATTCATTGAAAATTGAACTCTAAGAGTACTTCTCGCTCTTTTTTCTTTTATATTTGTTCATTTACGATCAGAACAATGGTGCGCATTCAACAATATTGTTGGGATTATTATTGCAAGTAATGATAGAATAATGAATATTATTTAATATTTCCATTTTGTTATATTATAATATCAATGGAAGCTTCATTTGAATATTGCTAAAAAATGGTGGTTTCGTAATTAAGAATTAATATTCATTACCTATGAATTTCCTAGCCTGAACAAAGTTTTGTCGCTTAGAAGTTTGTTTAATAAAATTTACCGAGGGTCCTTAGAAACTAAGTGGTTTTCTAATCAAATTTCGCTAAGAGAATTGTTTGGGTATTGTAATATCCCAAAAAGAAGCCGCGGGGGTTTATTATATTAATTTAATTAGTAAATTCTGTCCTCTCCATTGAAACTTAAACTAGAGCTCCTGTTCAGTGCCCAAACTACTAAAGAGCAAACACGAGGACTATAATCTTAGTTATTACGCTACCGACCGATTTGCAGAAAATAGAACCAGCAAAAAATCGACCATGCGTGTGAATATTTAATAATTTGGAATAATTCTCATTCATATTCACTTTATTCACAGTTTCCTGAAGATAGATTGTTATTTTAGTAAAGCGTTATAGATTTCAAAGATAATAGCATAATTTTATCATGACGCTTTACAGAATCAGAACCAACCATTTTAGTTCGCAATTCAAAAAGAATATATCCCCCATATACCGGTTTCAGCGTATTTACGCCTTATCAGTATAAGGTAGATACCATTCGTCCAGAAGCTCTGAGATATCAATGATTTCTCCTGTCCAGAATTATGCTCTTGTACTTTAACAATATACCTACCATATTACCTGCAAATTATGGAAGAGCTTTCAAATATCCTGAATCTACCAATCAGAATGTATACCAACATCCTTGAAGTCTCCATAAAATGTTAATAGTCATTTTCATCATTTTAATAGTTCATATTTTCTCAGTCATCGGTAGGTGGCGTTGAGTGAATAGTAATAAGTATATTTGATTTTGCAGTTCAGGAAAAATTACTTAGAATGTGATATTTTATATTACAGAGTGGAAAGAAAATCCCCCTAAAACTCTGCCTAAGAGAATGTTTAATATTTACATTCCTGAAACAAAATGTAGATATTTCCAATGATTTCTTAGAGATCCTATGCGATGTCCCTGATTAATTTTCTCTGCAAATCAACTCATTCATTTTCATTAGTAACAATACTTAATCACTTGTATTTAAATATTTCACTAGATATTTTAAAGTATGTGATCTGAAGAAGATAATATCATAGTTTCAAAAGAAATAGAAGAAAATCTAATGAACATGCATTCTAAAAAGTATGACTGGATAAAATTGGAAAAGATCTGTTAACAGGAACCCCGTCGAAAGCTTAGTGATTTCTTAAAATTGTTCCTGATAATGGTAATGTTTCAATTTTATCTGGAAAATATATATTTTATTTATTAATATACAATTCTTTTTTCTCTTATTCTTTTGGGAATCAAACCACAATAATGTTTTTTATTTTTTATTTCGACGTTTCGGTAGCGTTCCAGCTACCGTTGTCAAGATTAACTAGTTTGATTCCCAAAAGAATAAGAGAAAAAAGAATAAGTAATGCCACAAGGAACTTACAGAAGATAATATACAATTGTTGCAGTTAAAAGTTACATTATCAAAGTTTGATTAATTCACTTGTTGAGAGGACCAGACAACCACTTTTAATGCAATCCTTGGATTAATTCATTTTTCTTATTATTATTGATCCCGCTATTACAACAGAAGTTTGCCTGGTTCTGAGTTCAATTTCAATTACCAAACTTCAGGAAATGTGGAAAAAGTGATTCACAATTTGGTGGGTATTATGATATTAGATAGATTGCCAACATTCTTTGCTTGTTTTTTAATAACTAGTGAAATGGGATTGAATGAAATCTTGAAATTGAGATTATGATTATTTGTTAAAAATTAATTTTCATGATTTTTGGTAGTGGAATTTGACTGTTTTCAAGAAATTTTCCTCACGAAAAATATTGACAATGATAAAACCTTTGATTTTTTTAATGAAATTATTCACTATAACCTCTTATTCTTCCACAAAATTTTGAGGAAGGAGTTTTTGGTTTTTCTATTTTATTCTCTCGTGAAAATAATTTGATACATCTGAAGTTTTGGAAAAGTATACTGTTATTTGTATTGCATAAGGTAATGTATCTAAATTTTCCTAAAAAAAATCAAAGCGTTTTTGGAAAACTAAATTCGTGTTTATCTAATTTTAAAATGTTCCCAAGTTAATTTTAAGCATTGCAATGCCCACTATAAAATAGTATGCATGATGGTCAATTATTTTTCAAAAATTTGAGAAGCACTTTTTTTGTTATATACGGAGTGGACCATTATTGGGCATTATTTATTGAATTTTAAGAAAAAATTTGTTTGATGTCACTCTAAATAAGAAATTAATATTAAGGATAAACTATTATTGTAAGATTTTCCCATTTTCCTATTCTCTTGAGAGCTGATTTCAGAAATACTCCAAAAATGGGGTATTGACTGAATATTTACAGAGTTTATCCTTTCAACTTTGTTTTTTTTTTTTACAAAACTACTGAATATTTTCAAACCGGTTTGCGTGTCTCTGTCACAACTTTTATTTTCCTGTTCAATCGTTATGAGGAAAATTGTATACAGGGTGCTCAAAAATTCCTTAGGTATTTCTTGGCCACCTATTTATACTTTCCACATTAAAAAAACGATAAAAAGCGGAAAAAATGGGACTTCCTACAACTTGTGACTGTGTATATAATTATTCTCTGTAGAAAAATGTTTATTTGAAAAGAATAGTGACAGTATCCTCACACTGAATATTTGGCAGGTAGTTATTTGGAAAAACAAATAAAAATCATTCTGTTTCAGCCAAATAAGAGATATAATTTTAAAGTGTTCTGCTCTGCATAAAAATAAGAAATTAGAAAATATATATTAAATTGATAATGTAACTTTACAGCAAAAAAATATGTATAGAAATGGAAATATATGAACGATCCTATAACAAAGTACCTCAAAAGATAACCTACTAATATACTTAAAATAATTCAAGTGTATAATATTCATACAGGATGATTATAATAATTTATACATAAAACTCTTCAGCATCACCCTGTACCAATATGAAAGAATAAAAATTATAAAAGGAGTAAGTAATAACTTTACCTTTTTTGCATCTACACAGGCAAGAGTGAGAAGAAACTGTATTTTGGTGTCAGTGTGCCATGATACAGGTTTTTTGTATCTACAAGAAGAATTTGAGAGATAAATGTATCTACATTACGTTGTAGAAAAAAGTTTCTACTTGGATGCTTTATTAAAAGTGTAAAGAGAGTTTGTGTTTTTTTTTCATATTGTTCAACCGGAAATATAAAATCGAAATACAAACATGAATTTTTACAGAAAATTACCTACTACTTCGTATATTTTAACTTTAAAATCTTGTATCTCAGTTATTAAATATCCTATTAAAAAAAAGATGATATTATGTTGACCCTTCTTTGTAAGTAATGGAAGAAATTAAATTTTCGGTGGGCATTTTTATTATTTTAATTTCTTATAAACATTTTTAAGATTCTTTTATGTATTCAACTAGAAAGCTTGTTTGTTAATGAAAGTTTTGATAAATAATTTGAGAATGAATACAAGTTGAAACTGACAAGGCATGATTCAACAGCATGAACTTTCCTTTTTATAACCAATTCGACTTCCGGTTTACTCTTTAACAACAAACTCTCTTTGCATTCTCTATGCTGGTTTAAATTACTCACCAATACCAAAGTTTACTTACTGGAACCTAATAAAATACATATATTTTAGTATCGCATTTATTTCACCAGAAGAAATTATTATTATATTTCACAATAAAAAAACATACAGTGTGGAAACCACTTATGGAATAAAATTCTTTATGTCATTATTTTAGAAAATTATAAAAAATGCCGAGACACATCAACTTTTGAATTGAGTTGTGCGTTATGTAAACATAAATTTTAATGTACAGGGTGATTCACGCAAGTATGCCATAGTCGGTGTTTTTTTTTAATGAAACACCGTGTATATAAGCATATTTTAGAAATCCTCTTGATGAACCGATTCCAACAAACTAAATAATGTATGGTCAATTATGAATTATACAGGGTGAAATTTTGAAATTAATAATTTACTACACTTGAAATATTGGTACTTTTTTAAATTAGCTGAATATGGTTTTATCAAAAATCTAAACTAACTAATTATTAGACGTATTTGTATATTAAACAAAACCTGCTACGCCCATGAATTTTACCATAAATACCTAAAAATTGCCTAAAAACGTCAATAATTAGACAAAATCGGTAAATAATGTGGATTGTTTTGAATCGGTAAATAATGTGGATTGTTTTCTATTCTGTCAGTTGTTGATGCGATGACAGTTTATATTGAAAAAGTAAAATCTTTGTCAAGCACTTTTTCCTTGTCAACATAACAATGAAATATTTAACTGAGACTCATCGAATAGAGATTTTGATGATGATCGGGTACGGGGATAACTGCAGAAGTCAAGTTGAAGTGGCAAACTTATTTAATCACAGGTACCCCGAATTGCCTAATATTTCACAAAGTACTGTGGCTAAAATTTATGCACAATTCAGAGAACTTGGACATGTCAAACCACTGAAAAATAAACCACACTTCATTGAAGATGATGTGAAAGTAGATATTTTGTTAAGTGTCGAAGATAATCCAACTTCAAGTACACGTAAAATTGCCCGTGAGTTAGTCATACAACTGTTCTAAGATGTCTTCATAAAGAAAAACTTCATCCCTACAAATTAACTTTTGTGCAGGAGTTAACAGAAGACGATCCAGATCGTAGAACGGATTTCTGCGAAAGATTGGTGAATAAGCTGAACAGAAATGAGATAGCTCTTGGTACCATTCTTTTTTTTTACGAATCGACATTCACATTGAATGAAGAGGTAAACCGAAAGAACTATAGATATTGGTCAGCAGAGAATCTTAATTGGATGCGTGAGACAGTACTCAGTACCCTCAAAAGGTGAAAGTTTGGGCCGGTCTCATAGGCGACCATATTATTGGTCCTATAATTATAGATGGGAATTTGACAGCTGAAAAATATTTAAATATGCTTAGAAATGAAGTTATTCCTGCGTTGGCAAACTTATATCCCAACGCAATAGATCCTAGCTTACCGAATGAAAATGTTTGGTTCCAGCAAGACGGGGCAACACCCCATTATGCTTTAATTGTAAGAACTTATTTAGATGAAATCTTCCCCAATATATGGATGGGACGAAGAGGTTCTATCGATTGGCCAGCCAGATTGCCAGACCTTACGCTGTTAGATTTTTTTCTGTGGGGTTATCTCAAGAACAAAGTATATGCAACACAACCAACTAGCATTGTAGACCTCAAAGAAAGGATAACTGCAGAAATACGGAATATTTCACCCCAAACTTTAAACAAAGTTAAGGAGGAGTTCTATAGGAGACTGTGCTATTGCCAACAACGAGGTGGAGAACATTTATTTTAATGTAGTAAAATTAAATACATCAGGTATTTTATGTATGTGTTTAATAACTGTAAAAATAAAAATTTCACCCTGTATAATTTATAATTGACCATACATTATTTAGTTTGTTGGAATCGGTTCATTAAGAGGATTTCAAAAATATGCAAATATACAGGGTGTTTCATTAAAAAGAAAAACACCAACTATGGCATACTTGCGTGAATCACCCTGTACATTAAAATTTATGTTCACATATCGCACAACTCAATTCTAAAGTTGACGTGTCTCGGTATTTTTTATAATTTTCTAAAATAATGACATAAAGAATTTTATTCCATAAGTGGTTTCCAAACTGTATATATTATCTCAGGCAATTTTCAACAGTAATATATTAAGTACATGCAAAATTGCTAACTATTTCCCTCAAGTACATAGTTGTAATACTACAATGTGATTTTCACTTGATTTTAGGTGAAAATCAACCCGCGAGATTGCATTGAAAACCACTCTTTTGCCTAGAAAAATCAGTCAAATAATATAAAGTTGTGAGTATTGTTGCTCTTGTGGTGGATGATTTTGCGTGTAAAGACGGCAAAAGATGTAGAAAAATATATGCACACCCCGACCGCTGAGGTCGTTGCGGAAAATAATTGAACAAGGTAAGAAGGTTGGTATTTCAAAGAAAATAATTTTTTCTACTCCTATACTATAAAATGTTGATTAAATGCCAATTTCCAGTTTCATAATGATACTCATTATAACACTGGTTTTCATTATAAAACTGAAAAATTGACCAATATAAATCTAGATTTCCAAATACCCAAGTAGGCACACCTAATATTTTCTGTAGAATGTTTGACAGTTTGACATTGTTTCATGACAGTTTAAATCTTTTGCGTCAGTTTTTAAAAGAAATGTCGAGCACCAGACCAAAAAATACTTAATGGCCAAGGCAAATACATATTTAAGCTTATCAATTTTTGTTTACAATAATTTATCACTAACTTATTGTATAACAGTAACATACTTATACACTTTATGCTATTGGTTTAACAATGTGGTCCCGTAGCACAGTGTGGAAAGGCGCCGCATAAGGTTGTTTTCGATCTGTACGATGTCCCGGTAGTACATTTTTTTAAAATTTTCTCAAATTAAATTTCTGCGTAGAAAAAATAGTGTATGAAACTCTTATCTAGTGGTTATTACATGATCGTTGCATAATATACTATTTTTTGTGTATTTTCATTTATTAAATAATGATTATCACCCTGTACGACATTGCGATCACCCGCTATTACGTGTGGATTGATAACCTTGAAATAGTGAACAGTTTAAAATTACGTGGTATTAGTTACCATATTCCCCACATACACATATAGGGATAGTTGGAGAATAAATCAAGTGACAGAAAATAAGAAAACATATTCTTCATCCGCTTTACTACCCTGATTCCACCCCACATAAAAAATCTTTGGCTCGCCGTATTGGAATAAATCAATTTTTTTTACGGTAAATATGAATGTTTCTTTACTGTTACCGAGACAGCTTAGAGACTTTAAGGGGCATCTACCAAATTCGACCTTGCACAATTATGCTTTGTATATTTTTTTTGTTTCCCTACGTCCTCACGTTTAAGTTCACATAACGAAAATTTTATTAGAAATATGAAAGCTCCGCAACATGTAGGTAGCCAAGCGGTCCAAGCGGATTTTGATTCACGTACTACTCTATAAGCTTCGTCAGTACTGAACTGGGAGACCGCCGAGACCGGCGAGCGTTGTATCAACAATGGAACCGCACGCGACTACCGAAGCAGAGAGACAATATCAGTCATAGAAGGATAGAAAAGCGAGAGATGGATTTTTATCCGATATTTTAGTGGTAGCAACCGAATTTCAATAAGGAATTGTACGGTCATAAGTAATTTGAGGATTCTGAGATTTTTATATAGTATTCATAAAGCTTCAAATTAGACTTCTTATCAATTAGTTTTTCCATTTAATCCATATTTAATTGTTTACAAGGGCTCAAACTTTGCTTAATATGTGTAATTACCTCATGATTCGTATTTTTTTTCAACAAAATTTGGTTAGCATTTCAAAGTTTTTATTCGATGAGAACTCTAAGTTCAACATTAATCTACATGATATATTTTTTTCTTAATTTTCAATACATCCATTACCTCAAAATTCTTTGCCAAAAATACTTCGATATTTTGTCAAATTACTGCCGATAGATATCCCTTAAAGTAATATTTTATATACCCCTTCGTCAAACAAAAATATTAAAAAAATACGCCATCCTTCGCTAATAATATTCAAAACGACCTCAAATAATTTCCCTTCATATTTTCTGATCCTGTTTGCTTTATTGAAACGACAGCCTAAAAGCTTTTTCTGGAAATTGATCTTCCAGATATTCATCCTTCGTAATAAGAGTTTTAAAGTATCTATGAAATATTGTTAACAATGTTCCACATTATTGCATAAAATATCATCCCAAGGTTGGAATAAAATATTCTTCTTTTTCATTATGCTACTAACATGGAGTTATTTTCATATCCATAACATTTTATAACGCCTTGTATATCATATACCTCTTAGCACCTAAATTCTAATGTAAATCACTAATTCCAAAATTTGTTTTGTCAAGTTATACTCGTATTCCACCAAAATTTCCAGCTGCGTTTGCAGTTTGCATATTGTCAAATCGATTCGCTCGCAATGCCACCCTTCTGCCCTGCTCTAATTTCGTTAGTATTAAGCAAATATGTTTAGTGATTATAATTTTAAATAAGGGTTAAGGTAATTTCGGAGCTGTATCTACGTTGACATTATTTCACTAGGATAATACTACCTGTTTGAGCAGGATAACGATCATGTATGTTAAACAACAAAATCAAGACTACATAATATTTTAAGAGATATTATATACATGAATATTTTCACTAGTAATACCACTAGAGGTCAAATTATTTCCGGAAATTTTTTCGAGCTAATGAATATTTTGAAAATTATCTACAGTCGAAGACGAGGGATAATTTTCTAAAAATATTGATGAGCGAGAAAAAATTTTCGAATTTGACCTCGTGTGGTATTCGGTAAGAAAATTCCACACCAAATGTGTTTTTTTCCAACATCAATTTTCGTCTTCATCATCCTGCCATAGTATATAGTAATTGCGTTTTTAATATAAACTTTAATCATAATGGTCCGAAGAATTTAGAAAGCATCTAAGCTTGTAGTTGAAATGAATCGAAATTATCATGTCAACAAATAAAAATTAGATTGTCAAAAAAAATATTCTGTCATTATAAACGTCAAAAATTTCCAGTTATTCGCTGTTGGGTACCCAAGGGGAGAAAATTTCCACTAAAATCCATCCGTTGCCATGGTGATCTGTCAGAAATACACGTTCTGATTGGTTAAAAATAACATGTGTGGAATTTTCAAAGTAATTTATCAAATATACCGGGGTTATGTGCAATACTGTTTCGAAAGTTATTTCATTAGTTCTCTATCAATATTTCAGCTCAATATTTTCCCCTTTTTCGAAAATTTCACCGAAAAACATTTTAATATTTCTAAAAATGAAATTTTCTGTTACAAAAACCTTCAATTGAAATAAACTATTGATTGTATATGTAAATAAAGTGTGAAAAAAACAGCTACCATAAAAAATATAAGTATTTATTCACTGACGTCTGAACAATTTTATCCAACTGCCCGTTATTTATTTGCAGAGTTTCATACAAAAACTGTTCCACCAACATGAAGGGAAAAAAATGTTAGGTTTATCGAACGAAACTAACGAATACGTCATCATTTTGCATGCGTTAACATGCTATTATGAACACGCAAGTGTTTAGGTATGGAGGCACCACAGCATGCATGTGGCTTGCCACTAAACACAAAAATATTATCGTTTCTTTGGAAATGGTTTCTTTCCCAATTGTCTGCAAACAGCTACGGTGGCAGAAGCAATGGGAAGACTTTGACTTATAACAGTTATAACCGATACACTTTCTACGGCTTCAGTTTTCTGTGATTTTGAGAACTAAAATTTTATGGCAAATTATTCAAATTTCTCCTTAAATGTACACAATTATTACGGGGAAATGGTGAGGTTTGTGTAATTCTAGTAAGTGCGCCAAGGTTCAGTTTTGAGCTCCAATTTTTTTTTTTTGAGTAATTTTATCTCATTTTCTGATGTCACTAGGTCCCAGAATGGTTCATATATGATCGTTTCACACTCATTAGCTTCATTCGGGTTTTTGTTTCTGTGTAAGACTTCTGGAATTGGAAGAAATTAGTGAAGCCGAGAAAAAGAGAAGATCTGACCATTGGAAAGATCTAGTAGGGCTTATACAATCAAAGACTCTTCTGGGTGACTACAACCTGTTGAGATCAAAAGAATGCATAAGTCAAAGTAAAACTGCGCTAAGAGTTTTGACAGGGATCCTAACGGGACATTGTCGCCTGAATGGGCACCTGAAAAAGCTCAAAATAGTGGAGGAAGAAGAATGCAGATTTTGTGGAATGGAAGAAGAAACCTCCATCCACATACTTTCCAACTGCACAGTACTCCAGAATCCTAGAGCACAGCACCTGGGAGATTACTGGATAGAAGAGGAACATTTGCCTAAGTTGAAGCCTGCAGACATCCTAAAATTCCTCAGGGAAGTAGGACTAAAGGAACTACTAGTTTCTGAGACTCTCCTCAGAAACTGAGTAAAAGTAAGAGGGCACAATAGACCTTTTAGGTCTCAGTGAATGTCACCCCAAAAATCACACATACATACATACATACAAGACTTCTGGAATTATAGGATTATTGATCACATCAAAAAGAACATCGTCTTCACTTGATGATGATGATGATGATGAACTATGTTCAAATATTTCTCCTTTTGGTAAATATTGAATTTGAAAAGTAAAAATAAAAATAAACAACACGCAATGAACAAACTTCTACCTCTAACCTTTGCGAATTTTCAAAATAGCTCCCATCCTGCTCCTCTGCATATGATTTAAGCATGCGTGAAAAATAATCCGCCGAAAATCGTCCCAGTTCGAGACTGAGGACTGGCTTGGACGGTTTTCGAACCGTCCAAGAACTGCTCATGAATAAACCCGGACGCCAAACTGCGGGTGTCAGAACCATCCTGTTAAAAACCTAACAAGCCAATTTCGACTGCGCAAACTCAGGACAGTCTTGGAACAGTAATTGCATGAACCCGAATGAAGCTTATATCATATCCAAGCATCTCGTTACTATTAAGTCCGAGTTTACTTCGCTTTGCTTGAACAATGAGAAAAAAGTCTCAAAATAAACGTGGCATGGAAGAATAAAACCTTTATTTTGACACCAATAGAAACTTCCTGTGCGCTCTGGTGATGACTGAAATGGATGAAAAAAGTAATTTCTCAGATGTATAAAAATATGGCAAAAATTATCTCTAAATCGTATGATAAAAAAATGACTAGTGCCAGCTAACTTTCACAAACGCACACGAGATTAAGTCGTTAGTTGATAAAAACCCTAATGCTATTTTTTTCCGGAAGTGTTTATCTTATCTTTATGAAGATTTCGGGTCGGTTATGGTCGCTTAATACCGTGTTAAATCAAATTCAAGTAAACATAAAATGAGCACGATACATTCAATAAAAGAACCTCGATTTCATTAGTTTTCTCATTTTTACAAAACACTTTCAAGGTACCGCAAGTTTTGAAAAACCAACTAAACTTTAAAGCAAATTTATATTATTGGTGTGTAGAAGTATCAACAAAAAAATCTCTCTTACATAATGGATTTTAAATGTAAAATGAGGTTTGTTAGGAGGACATCATTTCAGCAGACGACATAATAAGACAGACTCGTACTCTCGAATACCAGGGCAATGGCGGAAACCATACACCAATCAAATTGAAGATCGTTTTTCAAGGTATTATCCCCCCAAAGACAGGAGAGTCACCAGCAAACAGTCGAGAAATTAATTGGCAGATGCACGAAATATCGCTATATTGTCAGACCTGCAAAAAAATCCGTGCTCATCAGAAAACGCAAAGTTCAGAGATTAGAATCAGAATTGGATCACCAATAATTTGAAACAAGTTCTGTATTCCGATAAAGCTACAGTTATCCGTAGCTTCAGATCAACATCGACGTGTTTGGCGGGGAGAAAAGCTCTCCATCAGCAACACCTCTTTCAAAGAACTTTTTGTTGATGGCTACAGAATGTTTTGGGATGAGTTTGCTTCGATGCGGATGCGGAATAAGGTGCGAGGCTTTTAAATGTCTTCACCACCATGGTATATATACAATTTCTTCCACTACTAGACAAAGACTAGACACGAGAAGCGTTTACTACGTCGTCTGACTGACGTGTACACTGTCAGTTTTCGATATAATATGAGCGTACTCGTTATACGTCATCAGTCATTTTTGGTTGAGTGCGAATTTTAAACTAATGGCATTTTTATTCAAATAATTTTATCTTGATAGGTAATTTCAAGCTGCAAATGTGTTAAAGACAATCTCTTGGTTATACAAAATTATGTTGCACAAGTTTTTGTTGAACTTCTATCCTGGTATCTCAAAATATTTGGGCTTGTCCATTATCGACCTAGGTTGATAGGAAAATTGTCAACTTCACAGCTAGTAGTAGAGAAAACAGTAATATTGTCGAATATGTAATTATTTTTGGTCCGTTTGCCTAGCTTTTAATTCATGCAGTACAACGTTCGTCCCAAATTTGACGGAACAAGCTGCAGTTAAATAGACTGCATGCTGAAAGACCGAGTTATCTTTTCAACCTTGATAGGTGAAACATTATCTGCCCGGGTATCAAGGGGGAATCCTGTCTCGTCCAATATGGAACATTGCTAGAGAACGCAAGCAGCAGGCAACAAAATTGACAGAAGAGGTGGGTTTAAATATAAGTACCAACAAATCACAGATAGTGCCTTTTACCAAGAGAAGAGACCTGGTGGGATTGGGACACTATACCTTCAAGGTAAGGAGATTCCAATGGTGGAAAATTCAGCAACGATATAATGTTGGACCAGAGCCAGTTCTTGGGACCACAAAGTAGGTGGTCCGACTGTGAGGCATTAGACTCCAGGAAACAGACAATCTTCGGAGAAGGACTAAAGCATGTGGCACCTATTCAGTTGATCTATATCGTATACTGGAAGAAACGGGAATGGCTGAGTGGGTGGAATAAATGTGGGAGTAGAGTACAGTAAGGAAATAGGCTGCAGTGCTCCCGGAACAAGAAAGGCTTCCAGGAAGAGAAAAAAAACGTTAGTTCCCATGGTGCTGGATAGGTTTTATGCTTGTTGAATGATGTTGATATCTCTTTATCACAGTTGCCCCTTAACACTCATGCCATACAATCATAAAAGTCAAGCAATACTAACCGGAAGATCTTCTCACTAGACATAATTATTTTCAATAAGCAATGAACAAATTTTGACAAGGAATTTAATGTGTTGAGAGAATATTTTATTTTTGTTCATCTGACATTGAAATCTTTTTTATCTATTCTTTCTCAAATCCAATAATCTCAATTATATCTTTTGGGCCGAGTATTTATTCGCACGACCTTACATTATTGAATACTTTCACTTTATAAGCTTGGTTTAATGGTCACGTATTCCACCACAATTTTCGTTAACTTTCCTCTAGTGTACCCACTACCCACATCGATATTTCAGAAGTCACGTTTGCAATAATTGTATTAATAGCGAAAACCACTTTTCTTTGTAGACTGGCAGGAGCATTACAAAAAATGGAACGAAGGAAACTTATAGAATTTTTTTAAAAAAACTACTTGCCGTAGAAAAGTGTGCTCAGTTCAATTGTCGGATAGTCAAGCAGCCATTAAAGCACCGAGTTCGTATGTAATCATTCCTTAAGTGGTATACTTAAGAAATCTTAATAATTTTGGATAGAGAAATATCGTTATTCTGCTATGAGTAAAAAAAATAACAATATGGTGCATTCATTACAAAGAGAGGGACTGAAGCACCATATTAGGGACCAGAAACCTTAGCGGTATAAGCATATAAAAATATTGGAAGAAATAGGTAAAACCAACTCCAGGAGGGATTAAAAATATATTAGCCACATCATACTGCACAAAGAGGTTTGACAGGTTGCAGAGCAGAACACAAGTTCCACAAAAAGCTCTAGCTAGTACAGAAGGAGATAAAAATCTTTTCTGACAGCCAAACGACTTTAAAAGCACTAAGCTCTCACCATCTAACGTCAAAATTAGTGTTAGTTTGCCAATAGAGTATCGCTGGTCTGGATGCCATTCTGGAATGGAAAGAAATGAGAAGGAAGAGTGCCGTTCATGTCTTGATTGGTCCAGAACCTATAATTGGCATCGCAATGAGTTTCGCCAAACAAACACTAAATACCTGACAGCAAGAAGAGCTTTAGACTTCTGAAACAATATACCAGGATTAGTCCATTCAAAGACTTTTATACATCCTTGGAAAAATGTATCCAAACAATTGTTAGGATAAAGCAGGCATGACCTAAGGTATCTAACAGGCCTTTTAACAGGCCACTGGCGTCTGAATCAACATTTGCTAAGACTTGGACTGTCGAAAGATCCCACTTGATGTCTTTGTCTGGAAGATGATGGAACAGCAAAGTATATAATTTGTGCCTGCGAGTCGTAGTGGAGGTTTTTATAGACGCACTCATTACAAATCTAACCTAACATAACCTGGAAGAAAAGGAATAATGTAGATGATGTGGAGTGAATAAAAAAAATTTCACTCACATAATTGCGGAATATATACCACTTCCTGATCGTATCGCACAACATTTGGAAGAGGAAGGCTTGCCTAAATTGAAACTGAATATCGCAGAATGTCAACAAGAATTGAGAAAAAAAGTAATTACTAGTCTTCCAGTCCTCCCTCAGAAGCTGAGTGGTGAGGGATACGATATATCTTTTTGGTCTCGGTAAAGGTACACTCCAATCAACATACAAGTTACAGTAGATCAGATATTTCGAATGTTTTATGTTTAAAATCAAAGGAAGTGATCTACAAATAATTATTTTTCGGGAATGTCGAGGTGAAGAGTTATATATTAAAAAAGACGGAAAAAAATTAAATGTCAAAACTGTCGAGAATGTTATTTTGTAATTGTTTTTTTTTTCATAATACTATACAATCTTAGAAGATACAACCAAAACCGAGTAAAACAAAGACCTGAACTGCAGACATATTTAGGGCGCCTCTGGTTTTATCATAAATTCCTTCACAATCCGAGTAAATACCGAAGGAAACCGTTCTTTTCTCGACTTTCACTCAATTAAGTCATTTCCTCGGCGAACCTTCTCGAAGTTTGAACTGCAACTAAATTGGTAGGTTTAGGTATTGGTTGAATACACTATATATATATAGAGAGAGAGGAAAGTCACCAAATATGGAATACCATTTTGTTTTTGGGATATAGAAAATAACTTCATATAAATTAAATCAGTTTAATGTTTTTACTAATCAGTCATACATTTATATGTAGTAATTAACAGCCTTCAATCAAATATATTAGTTATCAAATTAAAATCTAACACAAAAAACAAAATCACAAATGAGTAACCAAATATGGAATAGGTACCCATATTTGGAATATAAGCATAAATCAACATAACAATAACAAAAATGGACATTAATATCTTTGAGATCAATTAAATAAATACAATATATTGTGATAAATGGAAGAAGTTACATAATTACTTGCAAAAGTCACAGATCCAAGTATCAAACTCTGGACCAGCACAATCATAATGTGCCCAGAGCCCACACATCAAGCATTTAATTTAATATTCCATAATTAGACACCGACGACTGTCCATATTTGGATTTTTATACTAGTTCAAACTCTTCTGAATATTTTTTTAAGTCACAATATTTTGATGACAAAAGATCACAAAATGGTGAAATAAACATAATACCGATATACTAAATAGTATAACACTTACGTTAACAAACAAAACAGTTGGTAATTGGAAACTCCCGAAATAATAACTTCTTCTGAGTTGTCTGGAAGATCCCGTTGTACCTAGTACGTTCTGGCAGAGTCTTAATTAAAAAAAAGGTATTGATGGTCTATTCAAAAATTATGGTGTATTCTTAACACCTCAAGGAGTTCATTTCCGATAGAAAACATTCTTTAAGCAACATTATTAACAAGCTAGGTAATTAATGATTAACAAAATGTTTTTGAACTTCCTTGTCTTTGGCCCCCAATTATTCCCATTGATAAAAAGTTTCGAATGAAAATTGTATCATTATATCTGTACCGAACAAAAATGTAGCAACAAACTGAATTTTGTATAAAGGGAGTGCCCAATTAAATCAATCTTCAATATTTTAAATGGGACACCCTTTTTATAGCTTTTAGTAGACTGCATTTCCTGATTACAAATATATAACATTGTGTAGCATTAGCTTTGTTTCATAATGGCGCATATGATACTACTATAAGGTGAGGAATATAGTTCAAAAACAACTTAAGATACAATACTACATTTAAGATTGCAATAGATGCTCAAAGTGCCCTCCATTGTTATCAATGGTTGGTAATTATTACTTACCTTTAAAATTTTCTGCACGACAACAAAACAAAACACGCCTGCCACACGTGAAGTATTCGCGCAACTGACTCGATGGTGTGGGTGCGATAGTTAGTAGACCGAATGAAACAGAAGATGGTCGAGTGTTGCGTTTCATACTTATAGTCTCAGAGAAATGAAGGCATTCCATATTAGGATGCTATTCCATATTTGGTGACTTTCCTCTACTATTGTTTACCGACTGCAATATCAACCATGGAAGTGAGGTTTAATGCATAATTTCTATTTTTATCATATCTCTTCTAAATGTAAATTTTTTTTCTACTAAATATGAATTTTTCTAGCCCTATGCTACTAACAAGGTACACATTTTATAGCCACTTATTTCTGAATCGTCTACATCCTGTATAGTTATATTGAGTTAAGTTCGTTGTTAAATTTCACATTCACATTTTACAGAATGATTTTTACCCTCAAATTATAGCTATTGAAAAAAGAACTTTTCACAACCTTTTGAACTTGCGTAAAAACTTATCTGAAATTTACATTTTAATATCCTCAATCTTCCATTCCGACGGCTTCGCTATACGATTCTTTAATTAAGAAAATATTTTTCCTGCTAACTTTCTGCTCTTTTTACTGCTTCAACCATATCCTGCTAATCAGATCAAAAGTTTTCAACATACGGCAATACTTCTGGATATAATGAGTTTTTACGAAAATTGAGCATAAAATTTGTGGCGACAGTTTGTAACTTTTATTTTCAAAACGCTTGATTGAGTCCTATACATAAAAAGAACAGGGTATACTTTTCTGGAACACATTGACACCCTGTAACTTTATTGTGAATAAAGTTTGATGTCCAAATTTTCAATGAACAAGAGGACATAATACAGCCGAATAAACTTCAATTTAACTCAGTAGTTCCAGAAGTATTGCAAATCAAATCTCCTTAATTTTGTTACTGACACGATCACTCACTCACTAATCATAATAATTTCAGCAGACATACAAGTTCCAAGTTAGTTTTTAGACAATCACTTTTCCCCATATAAAGAAAATAGAGAATAAAATATACATATGTATATTGAAACATTTTTAGCCTACTATAGAACCAAACAAAATTTCAATGTCAAAATATTTCGTTACTCAACATATTCTCCTCTCAATTGGATACATCTATTAAAAATTTTCTTTTTGCTCTGCAAACCAGACCTCCACAGCTTTTATTACCTCCTGAAGCAAGAACTTTTCCAGCAGATTTTTGGATACGAAACTTCTTGGGTCTTGGAGAGGACGAAGGACATTGATCACCAAGGCTATTGAGCATATCTTCGTGAATCTGCTTACCTCTTAACCCTTTCAAATACAGGTACTTGATGATGGCTCGATATTCCAATTTTTCGATTTTCAAAATTCAATTTATTGCGTAACTCTGGTTTACTTTTTTGACGCCCAGCTTCACACTGACACTTCTAATGAGTTATTGTTCGTTGCTATAGTAACGCAATATTTTGTTTATGCATGGAACTGGTCTATGCTAACTAGATATCAATACTTCCTCGTATATTGAGTAACCAGACTTACATTTTGTTACATCTAATCTAGAACTATCATTAATTATACCAAATTTTCCTACATAAACCTCACGTTTACCCACATCTAATTCAATCAACGATCAATGCGGTACATCGACAAGTCACTCTGGGTTATTCATTCAATCAAAAATCCTAAAGCTTTGATGCGGTTCGACATCAAAGGCTGCAATTAAGAGATGCACTTCAACTTATGGGTGCCACGAGACCGCGAGTCTTCAATTTCAACACACCAACACAAAAAAAAGAAAACGGAAATAGCATAAAAAAAGCTCTAACGATATTGATTTATTCAGTTGTCAGTTTTATCGACGAATCAACATTTTTTCTATAAAAACTTGTACTGATTTCTGTATTTTTACACCTGCTATTATTAAAAGAGTGACAGACTAGAGTCTTTAGTTTACTACCCATTTGATAAATGCTGATTGTTTGGGATAATTTTTTGGATTAATCCTTTCTCTTTTCACTTCACTTTGCTGTGATCTGTGATTGTAACATTACATTTCTGCTTCCATTTTGTTGAGTTCATCATAGCGTTAATGCAACTTGGCGTTTTTTTTTTTCGTTGGGCGCGTCGGTCGCATGAATTAGAACTTGCTCCATTTTCGAGCGAGAAGTCGCTGAGACTTGGTAACGTTTCTGGTGGATTTGGTCGCAACAACCCGAAATTTCTATTAGCGCACCGCTCTGACATTGCTGTCACTGTCAATCAAGTTGGCAACACGTTACGTTTTCCCTATACCTGGATGAGTCGCAGCAACAAACTATCGATATACTGATTGTATTTTTTCTCGCAGAGATTTGTCCCAGCAACAAGTCGCTGC
Source organism: Galerucella calmariensis (assembly GCA_910591675.1). NCBI lineage: Eukaryota > Metazoa > Arthropoda > Insecta > Coleoptera > Chrysomelidae > Galerucella > Galerucella calmariensis. Next base: position 7,421 of record CAJUYG010000677.1, on the reverse strand, counting down.
GATTTGACGCAACGTGGAAAATGAACCTTGGTGCCCATTCAAAGCTGTTGTGTAGTCTTACTATGAGGCCTAGGTATTCATTTGCTCTCACTTAGTCGTAGTTTGCCAAGAGTATCCTAGATTATCTCAGCCCAACTAGATCTTTCGAATATCTTCTCTTACCCTCGACGATACCTATTTCTTCGAATATTACTTTGGAGAGGTATGGTATGGTTTAATTGCATGGGGTGGAGCATATAATCACCATATATCCCCCATCATAGTCCTACAAAAATGGATCTTAAAAATCATTAATGGAAAACACAAAACATTTCTCACAGTAGAACTTTTTAACTTGTCGCAATTTCTTGATATTAAGGAGCTTTACTTTCAGTGTGTAGTAAATAAAAAAAATTGTCCAAAAACAAAAACTCTACAAAGAATAAGTACTCTACAAGAAATCATCTCACCTCTTGCTGTATACATTCCCAAAGTTAACAGAACTCTTACCTTGAGAAGTCATGTTTTTCTCGGTCCAAGATTGTACAATAAAATCCCGTTAGAAATTCGCAAAATAAACTCTCCTGCAATGTTCAAGAAGAAAATTAAACAATGGCTGCAAGCTAATACAATTGTCTCGCAGATCCTCTTAACATAGGGCGTTATTATGACGTATGAAATTGAAATATCTTATCCTAATCTATATTTTTTTAATTGTTCATCAAAATATGAGATCTCAATAGTTCAAAAAGTCAAAAGCTAATAATTATTGTATTCGTTTTAGTAAATTGTGTTCCACATTTGTTATAATAGTTGTGAAAATATTTATAGGTATAATCTCTAATACTACGATTTTAGTATGGTTTTAATTGCTATTTATTTAATTTTTTGCTTGTCTAATTAGGAGTTATTGTGTTGTTTTTATTCAACATGTTTTAAATTTTGCTATATTATTATGTGTCTTGTATTCAAATTCTTAACTAGTAACAAAATAGACGCTCTTGAGAATAGGGAGCTTTTTCCCACGCACAAGTTGAAAGACTTCAGTGGGTTTCTGCTACTTTGTTTTCATGTGAACCATCTGTATTTGTATTTAATTTTTTATTTGAAAATAAATATTATTATTATTATTAGATGATACAACAGAAAAGTGCGTTCCATCCTTTTCCTTTGTTGGGTTCGACGGTAGGTTGACGATGTTGTTCTTGCCTAGTTCATTGAGTTTCCCCAGGACTCAGTGTTTTAATAGCTTGTTGACCAACCGACAGGATGATAATCTTTTTATATCTTTGATTAATATTGGAATAGACACAGTAAACTGTAGCGTGAATTCCCACGATACTTGTGAGTTTTACCAAAGCTTTTCGAGTGTTTGGTTCCTGGCTCGTAAGCTCCTATCCAAGCACCGTCTATTCCCAGGAGTAAGTTCAACCACAATACTTGCAATCAAAATAAATTTTGTTTTTATCTACATTATATCTAGTTATTGACTGCAAAAGGTAAGGTACAGTTGGTTCGGTGAATCTTTTCCCATGCGTCATCATTCATATACAAACGCAATACATCAATACATTAAATTACACGTAGGTCGTAGATTGATGTTTTAATTAGGATGTGGCTAAAATGACGGTGTGCGTTATTTATTGAAGCTAGATATTTGTAAATATTTCACAGCCATTTAGCGATATGCTACCTAAACCTTAAGTTTGAAAAAACTGTTAGTATTCCAGAGTTTTATAGGGTTATTCTGCAAATTTACTTGCATAAGAGTTAGAATTAATAACAATTTCCTCAGTAGAAACTTTGCAAATCAGAATTGCCTTTTTAGTGTTATGGCTGGCAACCATTACTATTGGGCCGTCCCACCCATACGGTTCAACAATGAAAAATAGAAATCTTTTGGGTTGTGAAAATAAATAAGAAATATTTTGAATATGTATATTTAAGACTCATAAATATAATATACAATAAATTTCATTTAATTATCTTCATAGAATCAGAGCTATCACCAGTATTTATATCTATGGTAATTGGTTGAATGCTAATATCAACTATATTTTGCTCTCGGGCATACCACTTTTCTATAATTTCATGCCTAGCACATTTTTTCCAATTTGTTGATCACATTGTTGCAGTACCTCTTTCCACATATTTATAACAGAGCTATCTTAATACCCATCTTTACTAATATATTTATTGTAATATGACTTGCAATTTGAATTCACAATGAAATGGCGGTAGTCCCAGCACTTCATGACCATGTTCTCGTAGTAACTCATTAATTTTATACATACGTTTCCTTTTCCATTCGTTTTTGCAATTTGTAGCAATTCAGGTTTTGTAAGTTTTGTATCAAACTTAATGTTGTTTGTTGTCAACCATGTAACAATATCATTTTTTGTCGAATTAGTAGAAGGTTGCTTTTCTAAAAGAACACTATGGTATGGAGCATTATCCATAACAATAAGAGATAGCTCTTCTAAGTTGGGAATTAATTGAGTAGGTACTCATCCATTTCATAAATATTCCATTGTTCATTTCTCCATGGTAATCAGCTACTATAGATTGTGAACAGAATAATAAACTTGCTTTAGAGACAAATCCTTTGGTAGAACCAGCATGAAGAATTATAAAATGTTTTTCATCACAATCTGGTTTACGTACACTTTTAGTACTGTTGTCTTTCCAAGAATATGTCCTCCATTTCTTTTTTTAGAACCAGATCCTGTGCGTTTTCCCAGGCATACCTATTCTTAAAAAAATCATTCATAAATAGTTCTGGTCTTTCAGAAAATCAGGTTAATATTTTCTACGTTGGTGGAAGCAAAATATGTTTCATACAATTCAGTTTGATGGAATTCTATCCATAACCATGATGAAATGTCAATTTGAGGTTAGTTTTCATTGGGAAGTAAATAAATGATTAGTAGATAAATAATATTTACTTACTACAATAATTCGAACACTAGGGAGTAAATAAGTCGTTATAACAACTGTTTTTTAAATTAAATGTATATGCAAGGGAAAAAAGTGAGTAAAAATGTGAAATAAAAATGTAAACAAAGTCTTTGGTCAGTCAACGTACAAATTCGCGTTAAACTTATCGCCGACACTCATCATATGGCTATCTCTGTTTGTTATATTATGTTGTAATGGAACAAACGGTTTTATTTAGTGGGTTTAAATTCTGTGAGTAGGAAAGAGACGTACTACAAAAAGTAGTTTGTGAATAATTTCATACATTGGAAAAAATTCACCGAACGAACTGTAGGTTCTGAATGCACATATCCACCCATTGAGTGCATTCAGTGAATTTGTGGCAAACCTGTAACAGTAAACAGTCTTCTGGAGCCCCATGAAACCCTAATGTTTGTTTAAGCGAGTGTTTATGGTAATGAGTAACGTGAAATGATAAATGTAAAGCTATTAATATTCTTTTTTTTGAAAAGAAATCCAAGTTAAATAATATATCACAATCTGCGATATGTGCTGTGGAACATGATATTCCGCAAAAGAGAACTGAAGCGGTAGTAATTACAATGACGGATAGCAAGAATAATTTTTAAGTTACCTTATTTTTCACGTCACTTCATTTCTGCGGAATAAATTACCTCACAAAGCAGGTAATAGGTTGCATTATCTTTTCACGGTGAATAATGAATTTTTTTTATTTCAATTTTTGTTACAAAATACAGCAAGAGCTCAATGAAATCTCAAAAGAAAACACCAAATTAAATATACTTCACATCTTCTAAGTCATAAGTAATATTATCAATGACAAACTAAAATAAATGACTGATAACAACTGGCGACAATAGTAAACATGAGTTAGTACGTAGTTTCCAGCATTGCTTAAGATCTCAGGCACTTGAACTAGATCTTTGTACAACTCCCCATATTATCTTTCATTTCAGAAGCTTCGTCTCTTCTTTATAGACCATTAGCACAGTATAGGAACGAACCAGTAGTATTACTATTATAAGTTTCATTCATAAATTGCCAGAGCTTTTGATGACCTTGAACGGATCGCTTTACGATTCATTTTACTTTTCCATAGGCGTAGGTAGCATAAGTTTTAAAATGACTTGAACGTGTTAAATGTTTTTTCTTAAATATTGTAGAACAGTACACTGATGAGTGAATAAAACAATAGTCTCATATTGGTTTACACACACACACTACCCGCTTTCTTCTTTTTAATGGTATCCATTGCAAAAAAATGCTTATAAACTATAAAAATAATAATGTTCGTTTGTTTGTTCGATAAGACGTAAAAATATACGCCCTGTATAATAACTAATGTCAATCGCAAATTCACCACTTGCACTTTGGTTGGATCGCAGCACAGCACTGGCCGCCGGATGAGATACTCATCCGAACGACGTTTTAGGTCACAGAAAACTGGGGAGTGTGACGTCACGGGATAACATACTGGTTCGTTCCTATACTGTGCCATTAGTTTCACTAGGGGGATGTTGAGTAGTGGTTGTATTATTCTCTTCCCACACTGCTTACGTCTGGGTCCTTGTCAGTTCTCACAGAAATTGGTATACCGTTCGCATTTTTTGCACATAGGTTCTCTGACTCTTTCCATTTTGTATAGATGCTATCTCATTGTCTTCAAATATCTCTAGCCCAGCTTCAATAGCCTGATTGATATAGTTACTTGTCTACCTTTTTGTATAAAGGTGAGTTCTGTCAACCTCTCCCTCTTATGCAATCCTTTGGGATTTCAAATAACGGTTCAGGACCTACGAAGTCTTTTTTGGAGCTTTCTTTAGCTTACTGGTTTGCCAATGCATCACCTGCAATCCCTTTATGTCCCGGCACTCACATTAGAGACATTGTGTTGATTCTTGCCACCCTATTAACCTTCCGTAGCTAACATGAAAAATTTTAACACGAAAGATAACATGGGTTTCAGAGACCGACTATGGAAAAACCTATCAGTAATGAAAAAAATTGTATTTTCTCTATTTTATTACTTAGGGGCAGGTAGTTGAATAAAGAAAAGTGCAATATAAATTTATTAAAATTTTTTTTGATGATAATGACATGAAAATAAAATTTGTTAAAATAAAAAGTAACATTATAAAAATTGCTATAAAAAAAACAAAAACAGTTTCTTTGGCATCAAAAAAATTTATGACATTTTTGAAACATCAGAAAACATTTTTGATAAAAAAAAATCACTTCTCATGACAGACAAACTGAACAAAAAAAAACAAAAAGTCCCTAAGTTTCCAAACTAAAAGCGCTGTCTTCCGCGCCTTCATCTACGTCCGTTTCAACCTCATCAAATAATTTCCGGAGCCTGTCCTGTTCTTCTTCATATGTAGGAACCATGCTTATAAAATCTATAAAAAAATTAATAAATATAAATGTTATATAAAAAAAACCGTTTCAACTTACTCTCAGAAATTATAACACAAGAACTAACTTGGGTCTCAGAGACCGAATATTTAATTACAAAAAAATGGACTGTCCACCTGCACTGTAATTTTAACACTGAATCGGCTACGCCAAAAAAGTCAGCTACTGGGAACGGCGATGCCGATTTTTGATTTTTTCGGGAATTATCGGAAAATTCCTTGAGCGTCGGTCTCACTGACCGCATGTTAGCTAAGGAAGGTTAAGGGACTCCTAACAGTTTTTCAGACAAGTCTTGATTGCTAATAAATAATTTTAGCAGCTTATTAATTGCAATGAGAGGGTTTGTGATCGCCGCTTTGATCTCGTGGGTCTTGAACAGCGTGAGCTTGCTTCCAAAATAAAAGAAGACTAATATATAATTTACCTGTAATGTCATTTTTCAATTTTTCCTATAATTTCGTAATACTGAAATTTGTTGAACCCGAAACAACTACTTAGTGAATGAATATGTTGTCTTTAAATTCCTCAGTTAACGTTTTTTTCTTTCCCTCGATATTAGTTACAACTACCTACTTCATCAGTTTCTAAACTTAAAATGTAGAAGGATTTCATCCAAGGACGCCTTACTGTCAAGAGCTGGTATTAAACGTAATTTGGACATTTACGTGGCTGGGTTGAATTTTCGGAAAACAAGAAAAACGTCCAGAAGCCGCTTGGTCTAACGAAAGACAGAGAGCTCATTATGAAAGAATGAAACGAGTGTGGGTACAGAAATGCCAACTTATAAAATAAAAAAAATCATCCTGCGTGGACCGTGAATAATGAAAGTAATATAACAAAGGCAAATATATTTTCAATACAGTTATAAATTGTGATTAATTTTTGCGGTAGTATGAAAATAGATGTGACTTGGAGCAATCAAGTTATTGTTAAATAAATTCGTTATTATCCAAAGTTCTCCACTAAAATCCTGAATGATTTAATGCAGGTGAGGACAATTGAGCATTGTTACAAAACAAAAACAAGCTTATGACATGGAGTTTCACATATTTGCACAAATTTTATAATAGTATAAATTTCACTGTGATATTTTTTATTCACAAGCCAAAATAATTGTCTTTGCGGCTGCATTTTGGTATAGGTACAGCACGAAGTTTTTTATCCGAATAATGCCTAATTGTGAGGTTACGCGTAGCTACAAAAGCTACAAAAACCTTAAACCAAACTGCTGGAGTGGCTGGAAAGACTGTTCTTTATGATCTGTATCTGTAGAGTAGGGAGGGTGAGTGTGTAGGCTCACAGCACTTAGGCCACATGTGACCCATTGTACATCCTCCCGAGGAGTTTTCCTCCTAGGTCATTGTCCATCCTGTCCTTCTCAGGAAGGTGGACAGGTCACTAGGAGACATCTCCTTTATATCGGCAGGTGTAGGCCAAGACTCACCGAACACACACTCTCTTATTGACTACTGTTAAACGTAGGTTTTTCCTGGTCATTGCCAAATATTTCTTCGGCGCCAGCTTTCCTGGCAAGACTGCATCCTTTGATTCCATCCCATCTCTTAAGGGATTGAGCATGGTTGTAACGTTTGGCTAGTTTCGCAATTGTCGAAGTCGTTAGGCCGTAGGTGTCACTGGGCTGTTCTTTATGATATGATATCAACAAATAATATTCGGGTACAAAACATTCAATATTGATAAATAGAATATTATACTACATTCAAAAGCAGAGCAGTAAATCCACCATGTAAATTGAAGAGAATAATATCTACGACGAAGATAATTAAGCTTGATACAAATTAAATTGTGAACTTGTCGCTTGCATTTCGGTATTGTATATGATGTGTATATGAAACAAAAACAAATGGAATTCCGCTGCATATTTCAACCGTCATCGCTGAAAATTTGCATGCGAAAGCTCCTAACACAACCATTCACATTTCCGGTAATTCTGTAACTGTTAAATCCAATTCCACTCCTTTTCTGCTAACTGAAGCAGCCCCTTACGAAAATCGCATTGGTGGCGTTCTTGGCAAGTGGAAGATATTTTCAAGTCAATATAGTAATTT
>CAJUYG010000676.1:107366-146939 GCA_910591675.1 Galerucella calmariensis | reverse complement strand
ATATGAAATACGAAAGACTATTATTTTATCAACCTCTCGGTAGAATTAGAACACGAGACATCGATGTATAGCAGTACAGTAATAAAAAGAATATTGCAGCTTTTTTCTGAAAATTCGATAAAGTCGTAACCCCTCAAACGAATCGACCTTATATCCATCCAACTTATCGCTATAAGATGGCTGCAATAATTGACTAGTATTTTTTCCCAAGATGCTTATCGTTCACGTATTTGTAAGGATTGAAACCGAATCCGTCCTTAACGACAAAATATTGCCAAAGCAGATAGACAATCTCTAATTGCATACACTCTCTTCTTCAATGATATCCAATAATAAAATAAGTAATTGGATAGGATGTTTAATTCAAAGTAATTTAATTGTTACTCCTTAATATATCAAATAGATCAATTATGTAAATAAATATAACAAAAAGATTAATATTCACTTTCCATAAATAATAATTGACCGTAAACAAAGTAGGTACAGACCTGATGAGAACTGTCAGTGGGACAGTTGAACAAGGCGTAAGACACATTGCCAATACGAAAGGTGCGTCTGCATCCTATTTTAAATGATCTAATATCTTCCACAGTTTAGGTGCAGCTTTTAATAAAGCAGTCTAAATGAAGCAGTCTGAAACTAAACATGACAGTTATTTTGACATTTATAAACGCCCTCTGGCCAATGAAGCACCCTCGTAAATTATACACGTACCGACTCCGAACGAACCGGAAAAATCGACATTCGAACCGTTGAAAATTATTTTTTTCGAATTAACCTTAACAAATTCGCCTCGTTGTCGTTCTATATTTTGCCGCAATTACAAAATCAGTTCGACTAACCTGTAATGGCCGTTTTCCGAGTAATAATGAAAAGTTTAATGACGCGTCATAATTTTTAGCAACATTTAATTAAACATTTAATTTATGAGTGAAAACGTGCGATTTGCGTTTAATGGTTAGAAGATGGTCCAATGACTTTTGCGGCTTTTTAATGACCGTACAACATTTAGAGCACGTAGGATTTGTGGAATAGTTTAACAAATAAAGTTATAGTATACTCAAATTTAGACCGAATATTACGAGGGTACTATAAAAAAAACTTTTTTCTTAATCTATTTCAAGTACTTATTTTTATAGTACCCCTGTATATAGATTTCCAAGTAATAAATAAAGTATTAATGTCACCATTAAGTCACAATTTCTCTGACGTGATTGCAACAGAATAACATTTATTAAATACTACGTTATTTAGTCATTATTGCTGGAATTCCGATGGTCGTTTGTCATCTGTCAACACACCATTATAAAATATACAGTGTGGTACATTAAAAAAGAAATATATATTATATTGTATTGACAGGAACTTATAGAAGGAATTTTAGGATGTCTGCAGGCTTCAACTTAGGTAACTCTTCTATCCAGTAATCTCCCAGGTGCTGTGCTTTGGGATTCTGAAGTGCTGTGCAGTTGTAAATTATGTGGATGGAGGTTTCTTCTTCCATGCCACAAAATCTGCATTCTTCTTCCTCCACTATTTTGAGCTTTTTCAGGTGCCCATTCAGGCGACAATGTCCCTTTAGGATCCTTGTCAAAACTCTTAGCGGAGTTTTACTTTGACTTATGCAGACATTTGATCTCAACAGTTTGTAGTCACCCAGAAAAGTCTTTGATTGTATAAGCCCTACTAGATCTTTCCAATGGTCAGATCTTCTCTTTTTCTCGGCTTTACCTTTTTCTTCCAATATTACATTGAAGCTGATTCCGCAAAAGGGTTCAGGCCCCCAGAAAGGTATTTCAGTCCCCCTATTTGCTAGTTAATCTGCTATTCCATTTCCTTCTATTCCAGTGTGTCCTGGAATCCATAGTAAGGTGACTATATTGTTCTCGCCTAGTTTATTGAGTTTGTCCAGGCACTCCCAGGCACCGTATCCTTGGTTTCCTTGATCAGTATATAATTTTGGAGCAGTTCTAAATATGTATCTTCATACAAGTTTCCGTCAATGAAAAATGGACCTACAATAATGTTCCACACTGTATATTTATATACACATCATGATTGATCTCGTTAATAATAAAGATAAAACATTTTCCCATGGTCGTTAAAATTATTTCACGTTATCTTTACTTGAAAATATTTCTATTTTTACGGTATCCAACATGTATTTATAAATAAAAGTTTCTTGTTATTATTTATTTCTCCCAATCAAAATTGATTGAGAATGATTCACAATTATCATCATTATGATTCTCCCCCTCTAGTTTCTCAATATTTGTCGTTTCTCTCTTTAGTTTCACGCCTTCTGAAGCTATTCCAAATTGTTCATTCCTTTCTATCTTCACTCTTTTAAGTTCCACATTATCTCGTTATCTCTCGTGCTTTACTAAGTTTCAACTACTCAAAGAAAACCATGAAGATACTTTGTCTTTGGAAGTAATATTTTGAATTAGTGATGAGCAAAGCAAGGCTCGGATAATCTTGGTTTTGTTCTTGCTTATTCGGTCTTGATCTTATTGCTGCAAAGTCTTAGTCTGATCATTTTACCTGTTACTCTCCAGACCAAGATCAAAAATAAGCTTCTTTTCCACTCCTTTTTTTTGGATTATGTATCCCCTTAATGTGTCTCTACTTCAACGAGATTATATTCATCATAACTACAAATTCTTCATCTGCAAATGGATTACAACCATAATGATTACTTTTTTATGAACATCATCATTATTTCTCATCTTATCTTTCTATATTTATTTCATCAATATTTTTTTCATTCCTGTCAATTTTGTCTTCAATATTATCAAACTTTTCAACATAAGGGTAAAAAACAAACACTTTTTTCTTACTTCAATATCACTTACACTACTACTACTACTACTACTACTACTACTACTAAACTAGTAAAAAAAATGAGGTAGGTGTAGAGATTGAATAATAACTTAATGAAACATCATTATGGAATTTAGCAAGTTTCCTTTGAAATTCATTGTGTTCACTTGACGTAACTCAATGTCCGGTGTAGTTCATTCCAAATAATAGACAGCGTAATGAATAGTCCAGCATCGTTACAAACTTTTTGTCATTATTAACTGAAAACAAAAGCCTAACGGTGACAATATCACAGTGAATAAGGACGAAAACAATGGTACCTGTAAGCAGAAACGAGGTGTGTACGAAGGGGAAACATCTAAAAGTGTCAAGGCAGGTTGGGATGCGATTTTATTATTTGAACGTTATTTTGGAACGGTATTTTTTGTAACGTTTATCAAATTAATAGGACACTGATAATAAACGAGACAATTTAATGACAATCGAAAGATCGCTTCTTGGTAGCAGCTCGGAGCAGCGAGCTTAAGAAATTTGTTATAAAATTATGAGGCAAACTTTTTGACATAAAAATGTATAACTCTATGAATTAAAGAAGTGGCATCGGCTTTTTTGGAACTTTAAAAGTAAATCCGAATTGTACAAAGAGACAAAAATGAATCTCCTTGTGACGACACAAAATGATCTCCTGTGTATTCCTGAAAATATAGTCTTAAAAACAAATTTTCTGTTACGTTTCCGATATTTTGTAACGGGTATTTTCATAACCGTAAAATTCTTCAATTAACGACATCACCTACTCCCATCGCTAAAACAAGCCTACCAACTGAGGCGACAAACACACAGTGTTGGCAATATATAGTGAACGAAAACGGTGGCTCGCAATTCCCTACCGCATGACATATAATGGAAGATAAGCTCTTTGTGTAATAGTTCTATTGCATAATAGTCTCGCTACGAGTGCTTATCAGAAAATGACTCATAACAACTGACAGACGCGAACAGGAAATTGGAATAAGAAATTTTGGGGCGTAAAATGAAAGATAGTAGTCCTGTAATTTCCTCGCATCCACCGTGGCCATTTGTAGTCTGGCGTGTCGGTGGAGAATGGAGAGATGGAGTGAGAAACGAGGATGTTGACAGGGCTGGAATCGTACATTTATACCAATGGGCGGATTACAAAGAATTATTTTCATTTTCTGCTTTATTTAAACAAGAAGAAGAGGTTACTAAATTTCCTGAACGTTGGATTTGGCTACCAGTCAGGCAAATCCACTGTAGATGAATTATCTCGTGGAAGACCTACAAAAATCATTAGATTTACAGCTGGAATGAATAACATCCAGATAAATGTCAGAACTGTTTACCACTAGACTAGCAGAGACGAAGACGAGCAAAGACATTGTCTCCATCTGTACAACCAGAAGATGTCCACAGGGAGGAATAACATCCCCATTAATGTGGAGCCTGATGGTTGACGGACTCCTGTTTGGCTTGATTGACCTCGGAACATCCTGCCCAGGATATGCCGATGATATTGTCATAACAGCCAGGGGAACATTCGAAAGCATCGTACAAAAATGTCTAAGCGATACAAACATCTGGTGTAGGCAAGTGTGAGTCAACGCCAGCCTCACCAAAACCATCTTAATAGCTTTCACTCAGAAAAGAGAACTTAACCTTAAAACCATTAAGCTGGGTGCAAGGTTGAATGGAGACAAGACGTTAAGTATCTAGGTTTCACCCTACACAGTAGAAACTACATTTTCTCTGTTTTGTATTCGAAATAGTACAATTTTCAAATTTAAACTATAAAAATCACATTTTTTATTAAAAAACCTTTTAAGTAGTTGAGACTACATTTTCCACTACCTATTTCAAATTACGGAAACAACATTTTTCACTATTTTGAACTATAAAAACTGCTTTTTCACTATTTAAGCGATAGAAACAATATTTCAATTGCTTTAAACTGTGAAAACTGCTTCTTTCACTATTTTAAAATGTAAAAACCACATTTTCTATATTTTATATTCGAATTTACACAATTTGTTCAATTAAAATTATAAGAATTACATTTTTCAAACTATTTAATTTTCACTATTTCATACAATAGAAACCACATTTTCTCTGTTTTGTATTGAAACATTTTCACAATTTGTTTAATTAAAATTATAAGGATTACATTTTTCACTATTTCAAACTATTGAATTTCCACTATTTTTCACAATAGAAACTACATTTTCTCAGTTTTGTATTCTAAATAGTACAATTTTCAAATTAAAACTATAAAAATCCAATTTTTTTATTAAAAAGCCTGCATTTTCACTATTTTAAGTAATTAAGACTACATTTTCCACTATTTCAAATCACGGAAACAACATTTTCCACTATTTTGAACTATGGAAACTGCTTTTTCACTATTTTACAATATAAAAACCACATTTTCTATATTTTATATTCGAATTTTCACAATTTTTTCAATTAAAATTATAAGAACTACATTTTTCTCTATTTCAAACTATTGAATTTTCACTATTTCACACGATAGATACTACATTTTCTCTGTTTTTTATTCGAAATAGTACAATTTTCAAATTAAAACTATAAAAATCACATTTTCTTATTAAAAAACCTGCATTTTTCACTATTTCAAGCAATTAAGACTACATTTTTCACTATCTCTAACTACGGGAACAACATTTTCCACTATGGAACAAACACAAAAAGGAGATTATGTACAAAGCAAAAATAGCTCTAATGGTGTGCATGAATCTGGCAGAGCAGAATTGGGGCTGTAACCCAAAAATCCTGAGCTGAATGGGCCATAGTGATAACTATTATCACTTATACCATTGCGCCATTGCGTGGAGTAGCAGACCATTCCTTTTTGTATGGGAGGAATGGAATGGTTGAGTCTGCGGTGCAAATACCACGCATACATTTTCGAAGATTGTTCAAAAATACCATTTTGTGGTATCCCAAAAAAGCCGCATCGTTGAAGAAGTTGTCCGAAAATGGGAAAAGGAAATCCACTGGAAAATTACATCAGCTAAAAAGGTTGGGTACGCAAAATTGTCAAGTATTTCCGTTTTAAATTTCATCGTTTGGTTTAAAAAAAGAAAATATTCGGAACAAATTCGTCCCTGTGTATTTAAACGCGCCTCATCTCACTCTCGATTCGACTGGAAACTTGGAGGTTGGAGGCAGCGATAGAAAGAAACAGAAACGGTTTCTATTCACTTCACGACTACTACTCCCATTTCTCATATTCCTGCCTGCTGAACTCTCTCGCCAAAGAGGAGAAAGAAAATTTTGCAGCTCGACAAAAATTAGAACATCGTCTTCAAAGTCTTTCTTTTTAAAATTGTTTTTCTTCTTAATTGATTTGGGTTAAAATCCACAAGTCGTTTGCAAAATTAAAGAAACACTATTGCCATCTTGAAAGACATGACTGAACAGTGGCATGTTGAAGACAAATCTATTGTTTCTCTTTGGAAAAACTAACCGATAAATAATGGAGAGTTTCTTCTTATTTAAATAATTGACGGTCGTGTGATGCTCTCTGATCAACTTGTTTGATGCGTCCACCTTCAGCGCTCATTCATTCGTTGAATGCTTAATGTGTTTATACAGGGGTGTCTAGTCACGTTCAGATACTACTATCAATGAGATAACAAATAATCGAAGGAAATAAATATTGTTAGGATGATAGTAAGTAAGAATGAATGTGTATTCCTTAATTTTCATTTGTAACTATCTTTTTAACTATAAAAGATAATTTTTACTATTCAAATCATGGGTAACTATATTTTTCACTATTGAATTTTCACTATTTCACACAATAGGTACCACATTTTCTCTGTTTTGTATTCCAAATTCTATAATTTTCGAATTAAAACTATAAAAACCACATTTTTGGAATAAGAAACCTGCATTTTTCACTATTTCACTCAATTAAGATTACATTTTTCACTATTTCAAACTATGGAAACAACATCTTTCACTATTTTGAACTATGATGAAAGCTACTGTTTCACTACTTGAAACTATTAAAACAGCATTTTCCACTATTTGAGCGATCTAAACCATATTTGAATAGTTTCATACTATGAAAACTGCTTTTTTCACTATTTCACAGTATAAAAACCATATTTTCTATATTTTATATTCGAATTTTCAGAATTTGTTCAATTAAAATCATAAGAACTACTATTTCAAACTATTGAATTTTCACTATTTCACACAATAGAAGCCACATTTTCTCTATTTCGTATTCGATATATTCTAATTTTCAAACCAAAACTATGAAAACCACATTTTTTTACTAAAAAATCTGCATTTTTCACTATTTTGAGCAATTAAAACTACAATTATCACTATTTCAAACTACGGAAACATTTTCCACTATTTTGAACTATGAAAATTGCTTTTTCACTATTTAAGCGATAGAAACCATATTTCAATTGTTTCAAACTATGAAAACTGCTTTTTCACTATTTCACATTTTTTATGTTTTATATTCGAAGTTCCTCAATTTGTCCAATTAAAATTATAGGAACTACATTTTTCACTACTTCAAACTATTGAATTTTCACTATTCCACAAAATATAAACTACATGTTCCTTGTTTTGTATTCGAAATAGTACAATAAAAGCTATAAAACCACATTTTTGGATCAACTATTTTTAATATTTCAAGCAATTTAGACCACATCTTTTACTACTTCAAACTACGGAAACAACATTTTCTACTATTTTGAACTATAAAACTGCTTTTTTACTATTTAAGCGATAGAAACAATATTTTAATTGTTTTAAACCATGAAAACTGCTTTTTTCACTATTTCACATTATAAAAACCACGTTTTCTATATTTCATAATCGAATTTTCACAATTTGTCTAAATAAAATTATAAGAACTACATTTTCCACAATTTCAAACTATTTAACACAATAGAAACTAAATTTTCTCTGTTTTGTATTCGAAATAGTACAATTTTTAAATTAAAACTATAAAAATCACATTTTCGGATAAAAAACTGCACGTTTTAGTATTTCAAGCAATTAAGACCACATTTTTCACTATTTCAAACTACGGAAACAACATTTTCCACTATTTTGAGCTATGAAAACTGCTTTTTCTCTACTTCAAACTATTGATACTGCATTTTCCACTATTTCAAACTACGGAAACAACATTTTCCACCATTTCAAACTATGAAAATTGCTTTATTCACTATTTCACAATATAAAAAACACTTTTTCTATATTTTGTATTCGAATTTTCACAATTTATCCGATTAAAACTATAAATTTGTGATATCACCAATTTTCACTGTTTTAAATATCAATAAGTGAGTTTTTCACTTATTGAAATCCAACTTTTCTCAATTTTTACCTATAAAAACAGATTTTTCTTTAAAATGTGAAAGTATCCTAAACCTCTGTAAGAATACCTTTAACTACGCCTCTGTAGAAGTACTACGGTACCTCCAACGATAATAAGCATCGAAGTCTCACAAAATAACGACCATTTACGTACATATAAAATAGACAGGCACTCCGTTTACGTTGCATGCAATAAATAATTTAATTTTATCCTTGTAAGGATTATTTAAATGCTGGTGGTAAAAAGGTACACAAACTAGCTGTATCATTGGCGGAGACAGCCAAAAAAAAAATTGTCAATCTCTGAGGGAATCTGCTATTAACAAACATAACCTCAAAAAAAAATCAAACGTATTCATACAACTTCCCTTGGTCTTTAAAAAAAATCAAATTAATTATTCTGGGAAGTAATAAAATCCCAGAATATGGTAGATTTCTTTTATAGATAAGCAAAACGGACAAACACATTAAACACAATTTTTATTGTATAATATTTAATCAGACATAGGTCAATGAAAATAAGGTATTCAAAAAAAAGGTCACACCTGCATAATTCAATTTAAATTTGAAAAAATAATCAATTACGTATATATACAGAGACTTAATAGTTAATTTACTGCCATAACCTTTGTCCATTTCCGCCTTCAGTCAAACCAGTCTCATTGTACAGGCTGTCCCGCACATAAAGAAAAATTATAAAATTCTTGACTACTCCTCGTATTATGACTTGACTACTTTCTTATAGATTTCAAACAACCATATCCACTTACAAATTAATCACCATCTAGACAGATTTTTTTTTGTATTTTAACAAAAAAATTAGACCACCCAATCTCGTTAACCGCAAAGGACAAGATCCAAAAAAAGAATATATCCAACAGCCTAATTACTGGCTAATTAACAAACAAAGTAAGTTCTAAAAAAATATGACGGGATGAAACAAAAGATGTGCGAGTTCGTCCTCAGAGACTGTCGTTTGTCGTTGCGTTACTTAATGTTCAACTTCCTTTCTGGAGAATGGATGACAACATGGAGTCGAGCAAATTAAGAAATAAATTAAACAGGAATTTTTCACACAAAAAGAATATTTTTTTATTGCTAAACTTTTTTAATGCGAGATGATTGATAAGCAAGAGGGCGAAGTTGATGTAATAATATTGAAAAATTTTATTTTTGACATTTTAAATAACATTCACTATAATAGCAATTAGGCAATCCAGATCACGTGACCTAATATGGCCGTGCAGGGCAAACAATTTAGACAGATAGGTTAGTTTTGTATTGTCTATTCAGTCATAAACAGTGCTCGAGGCTTTTTAGTCGAATTTATTAGTATATTTTGCTTCAATTTAGTATATTTTATTAGTGTTTAGTATATTGTTCATTTGATTAGTATTTTTTATTTAGAATATATCACTTTTCTTAGTTTTTATTAATGTTGTTATTGAACAAAACTGAACAAACACATACAGCCTGATATTTGATTTTTGATTCTGTTAAATCATCTCTATTGATTGCTGCTAACCACATTTCTCTACGCTTCTCACTTAATTCATTCTTGTGCACCAAAAATGTGTTCTTTAAAACAGCTGGGATCTTAAAAGTGCTTACTTGGTCTCGGTTTGAACGGCTCCCACAACCGACTACAATATACAAGTTTTTGGCATTTTGAAGTAGGTGTTTCACTCCTGAAATCTGTAAGCATAAAAGTTAAATACTGCAGGTGATATCTTCCAATTCATGCAAGTGAAATTTTAATGCCAGCAATTTCATAAAAGTTTCACTTTCATTATAATATTGTATATGTTTTAATCAGTATGTACTTACCCGTAAATATTAAATAATAATTCTTGATAGTCTAAAAACCACTAACAAAAAAATAATGTTCTTATATAGGTACACAACCAAAAGTTGGTCCTAAATTGATATACCCAGCTTAAAAGTTTTATAAAACTGAACTTTTTATTGTATATTATTAGTATAGAGACACCAAAGCAAAATAAAAGCACTTTTCTCCAAAATAAACACTTATGTATACCGAAATCCACGGTCTACAATGTATTAAATCACATTTGTTTGCCCTGTGTCGCCATATTAAATTTTATTTGTCAGGTCACTGGATTGCCTAAATACAACATAAGTATAACCTATACTCCATTACGATTTTAAAAAAGAAGACGACAGAATTGTCGTTCTATGTCAACCCTTATGTAGCTAATTTCTCTTTTAGGTATCTTCCGTACGTTCCTTGTGGCATTACTTATTCTTTTTTCTCTTATATTTTTGGGAATCAAACCACAATAATGTTTTTTATTTCGACGTTTCGGTATATACGTCACAGCATAAATTGCTTTGACTAAAGAAGTAAATCAGATAATCTAAAATTATTATTTTCACAACAAAATGGTAGAAAGAGTAACTATATCTCCGTTATACTGATTAATTTGTTATTTTGACGTGTGGCGGCATCACGCTATTAACCAAAGACTCACTAATGATCGTAAAGCGTTGGCATATTAGTGTTTTCTGAAGCACATGTGCTTCTCAAAATATTTTTAGTTACATACCTCGACACAAAACATTCTCGTTTAATCGTCTAGGATGTAGAATGGCATGTTTTTTATACTAGTTACGAACATTATTCATAATTTAAGTGCTGTCAAGTCGTTTAAGCGCCAAAAAGCAACCATTCATTTTGTAGTTGGACTTATACAGGGTGTCTTGTTTTTTAAAGACATTAAAATATGCTATTTTTTCAAATATACTGATGCCAAAAACTTTAGGTACCTATTCCACAGATTTCCAAACCAGAAATTAATTTTTTTAAATTTATTGTCCATATCCTAATTAAGTATGGAAAAATTCTGGATTTGGATATTCATTTTTTTATTTAATGTTCATAAATACTATAGGCACGTAGAAAATAATAAGTTTAACAATTTATTGTTATTACCTACTTACATGTAAGTGTATTATAGGTATGGCCCTGCTAAGAATAAATATCATAATTTAATTCCACTGTCAATATGAATCAATCAGTAGAAAGATATGTCTTACTTGAAGGTTAATTTATACAAAATCTAAGCTACTTACCATGATACGAGACATTTATGTCAATTTCAATAACATTTTTATAACTTTTATCATAAACGATTATAATGATGAATTTTTTTAGTTCATTTTGAAAAAACTTATAAACATACCTGTGGCGCCATCGCGTATTTGATATCTGAAACCAGAATTTCTACACTTCATTCATTCGAGAAATTTCTAGATTACTTTATAATGCAGTCTCCAGCTTTTAATAGAAATTATCTTTAGCGACCATGAACTAGATGGCACCACATATACCTTAAAATAGTTTTTATTGTTAACAAAAACATTAGATTTATTTAAAATATTATCATATTAATGCTAACCGAATTAAAAAACTAATACAATTCAATTGATACCATTAATTTTAAACACTTTCAGAAAATTTGACCCAGTTTAAAATTCTTATTGGCTGGTTATTGCTCCAATCACATTTGCTTACGAATGTATCGCCAAGTTTGACAGCTGTCATTCTGCACGACACGAGTGTCAATGACGTTTGTCAATTTGCAAGGTCCCATAATAAAAATACATTTTAACGTTTATAAAAGTAAATTTTTGGTGCTTGTATTGCAATGAAATGTCGTTCCGTGGAAGAGCTCTAGGATTTGGTGAAGTTATTTTAAGAGTGCCACCATTATTTTTTATTGATGAAATACTTAAAATCGGACTTCTTGGTATAACGGAGTTGTCACAACATGACTTATCAAATATTGAGGAGAAATATGCAAAAATTGAGAACGAATTTAGTAATGTTACAACGAATAGTGACCCCTATGATCCTTTGGTGTATAGATTCATATTAATGACTGTAATTAGATTGGTAATCAGCACATTAGGTCAGTATAACTCTTTCCTAGAATCTAATTTTTCACTACTTTCATTCCTTGAATAATGTTTTTATTTGTAAACCTGACCAATTGTATAAACATGCAACTTGGACTATTTGACCCCCTCTGAATTTTATTGACATTGAACCAGGTGTTCATTTGGCAATGTAGGGTTATGTACCAAGTTCATCTATTTTGTAATATCCAAAATAATATAATTAGAGCTATTTAAAGAAAACAAGAGGTGAACAGTAAAACATATTTTAGTGGAATGCCAAAAATTTAACAACACCAGAAATAAATTCAACTTTGCACAGAAAATACCCGACATACTCAGAGACAATAACAACGTGGACAATATTATTAAGTTTCTTAAAGAGATTAACATGAAAGACATTTAAATCTAAAATGTTTCATTAAAAGAATTATAACAGTTGTCGCTTATAACCTCAGTGGTTCGGGCGACATTAAATAAATATAAATAAAAAAAAAGAGGTGATTTATTAAGTTAAGAATGTACTTATGCATCCCACTATGTTTTTGAATGATGAATCAGTTACACAATTAATTTTATTTAGAGTATCAAGAAATTTATTCATGATGAATACTTTTCTTCTTATCAAACTAGGGAATGTTTATGTGTACTCGAAATAATTGTTTATACACCTTATACATGTCCTACTTTTTTAATTTGTAGTGATTTCTTACAAAATATTATTTCCCATAAATAAAATTTATAAAGTAGTAAATATATAAGAGTAAGATTGTATAAATCAATAAATTCTAGTTGTGGATAATTACCTATTGTGATTGATGAATTTACATGAAACATTATACTTTTTTATTCCATATTTATTTTTTATCAAAATGAGATCTTCCTGTTCTACACACTAAATTTGCTTTTTTTAACAATTAGAATGGTTTCTCAATTGCCCTTGAATTAAGTCTGATGTAATGTTTTTTTTCCATATATATTTTTTACAATTAGGTAACTCATTCTTTGTTCCCCTGCTCTTATTCATTTTTTATATCCTATCAAAATTAGTAATTGGTTTTTTCATAACAATTACCTATCTTTTTAAATAGCCATTGGGTTTAGTTATCCTTGTTTTTGAGATACAGTAATTTTAACACAGAGAATTGAATATAATGATTGGTAATACCCTCTAGTGTTTATATCCCCACTATATTTTTTGTTAAATTATTGAATGCCTTGGTTTATTATACTTAAAACCAGTTTTTTTTCTTGAATTAGATTAAAAGAGAACATATCTATAGAGGGCAGTGGTACATGAAGGTTGAATGGAAACATTTTGTAACACAAAACTAGTTCTGCTTCTAGCTAATGTATGACCATGTAAAAAAATATTGAATTAAACTTGTGTTATTTTATTCAAAGATTTATCTGGTGGTGATTTTATTATACAATGTGTCTAAATATTATTGTTCCTTTACATTGACTTGTTGAAATGTAGGTTTCTAAAGTTACAAATTGGAGATTAATTTAAAAACATAAACCTCAGCTGTTGCTAACATTCTTTTATTATTCTAGGTTGTGTAATAGCAATATGCATGTTCATGCTAAGTACAAAACATCTGATGGTAGTCTACATGTACCTCATGTCAGTCGGCATAGTTATTGTCTCCTACTGGACCAACGTCAGTACAATCAATTCAGCTTTAAATCTCGAAACATTCGAAAATGGCACCCTCAACATAATTAACGTTCTCTCACTCAACATAGAAGAGCTACTACAACACAAAATCTATCTATTCAACATAGTAAAAAACTATTTTTTCCAATTCTTCTTAGCAATTATATTCACCAACATACATTTGGGTCCTAGGAATCCGTTGTTGCAGAAAATCCTTCCGGTAGCCTTTCTAGTACCTTCTGTTTTAGTTGTTCTCCCTACACCACCGCTCCTGTTGAACCACATAGCTTTCATAGCTGCTTTAGTACCGCTAGCTTTAGTTAAGTTTGTTCTATGTACTTCTATCATACAAATCATCCAATCCGTTTACACTGGATATTTACAAGCTAAAATATTCGTAGCTAATTTCGGGATGTCGGCTTTGGTGGAATCGGAATGGTTAAGGTTGAATGTACCGGAAGTTTTAAGAACTTTTTGGATGCTGAGGGTTTTAGAGCACTCGGCTGTATTCTTTCGATCGGGTTATTGGGAAATCGAAGACGAAAACTCGGCTTATTTCAGATTAATGAAGTACCTAATGGTAACGGGTTGTGATACACTAACCGCGGTACTAGGCATCACTAGTATAGTGTCTTATATATGTAATTACATCGGAAAGTTCTTTCAATGGATACTTTTAACAGACGATGAGAATGATAAGAATTTCGGTACAGTTTCAGCTATAGTTTTTTATATTTTAGCCTTGCAAACTGGATTAACCGGCTTGGAACCGGATATACGTTTTGTGAGGTTATGTAGAAACTTTTGTTTGCTTTTCACCGCTTTATTGCATTTTACACACAACGTAGTGAATCCTCTTTTGATGAGTTTGAGTGCTTCACACAATCCTTCGTTAAAAAAACATCTTCACGCCTTATTAGTTTGTGGGGTATTAGTAGTGCTACCTATTATTCTAATGTATTTCTTATGGAAAACTCAAGAACCTTCTACTTGGTTGTTAGCGGTAACTGCATTCAGTATAGAAGTAATCGTTAAGGTTTTTGTCTCACTAGCTATTTATTCTTTATTCCTTTTGGATGCTAGAAGAGAAACTTTTTGGGAAAAATTAGACGATTACATTTATTACATAAGAGCATTTGGAAATACAGTGGAGTTTTGTTTCGGCATCTTCTTGTTCTTTAACGGAGCCTGGATATTGATGTTCGAAAGCGGTAGTGCTATAAGGGCTGCTATGATGTGCATTCACGCTTATTTCAACATTTGGTGTGACGCCAAATCCGGTTGGTCTGTATTTATGAAACGTAGAACCGCCGTTAATAAAATCGAGTCTCTCCCAGAGGCGAATAAAGAACAATTAAGATTGTTGGACGATGTGTGTGCCATATGCTATCAAGAAATGCAAAGCGCTAAAATCACCAAATGTAGACACTTTTTCCACGGCGTTTGTTTGAGAAAGTGGCTTTATGTGCAAGATAGATGTCCGCTTTGTCACGAAATCCTCCACGGTATCGAAACCGACGAGAGGAAGGAGAGCAATCAACAGCCGGTGGTCGCTAATGTGGACGAAGAACATAATTTGGATAGGTGATAGGTTAACAAATTGTGATATAGGTTAAAAAATTATTTTTATTAAAAAATGAGCTTGAAAAAACGACGACTGTTAGTGAACGATACGATCTGCGTTTTTATTGGCTGTAAACAGACTTCGAGAAAAAGATGTGTATATTTATAATGAAAATAGAAAAAATATGTAAATATTTGTGTATATAAAGAAATCGGCGGCACAAATTTTTTTGTCTATCTGTTTATTTCAATATTCTAGCCTTTACCAGCAGTTTTATATCTTGTCCCACTGTCTTCATTGCAGATTTTATTTGAGTTAATACTCTCTGACATCTTTAAGATTGGCTGTACCCCTTGTTCTACTCAACTTCACTCTCCGCAAGCATACTTGAGCTTTTTATTAGATTCCGTAACCCTTCAGCTTATTTATACTGTTCTATGTACTTTTTAAGTTACTTGGATAGTCTGTTTTAGTACAGAACACATATTTCTTGGTACTTTAGATTTTTCTGGTCTAATAATGCTTGTTCTTTTAAGTATTATTCATTTATAGTTTTTAGTAAAGTGTGTTGCCTAACCATTAATCTATATTGGAGTTATCGCTCTCTGTTCCTTCGTACTTATTTTAAAATGAACAGCTTGAACATGTTAGCAGACAACATAACCACAGAGTACACCATCTAACAAGAGGCGAAATAAAGTAGTTTTCGTGATCGCAAATTTGTGTGCACATACGTGAATTAATTAGTTTATCTGTCAATGTCAAGTCGTCACTTCCGTTCACTCCCCTTAGTTCACCGTGTATTATTTTAAGGTTAGGTTAAAAATGAGCTACCTCTCATTAGACACGGGGTATGAATATTAAAAGGTGTTCTCATGTTAGTAGTTGAAAAAAAACATCTATCATCCTAATTTGGAGGGATGTTCATCAACACTACTATTTTTCTTAGTGTAGTTATGGTTTTACTTCGAATCAATACTCCTGTAACTTTTCTCAGTGTATCAGGTAATTTATGTATCAATGCCTTGATGTATTTCCGCTCAATTTCGACAAATCTTTCGTCTCTTGTTAGATGGTGTACTCTGTGACATAATCTTGAAATTTTTTATGGATCCCATCCCAGGTCAAGCTGTTGGGACAAATTTGTGTTGGGTGTTATAGTACATCTTTTATTTGACAGGCACCAAAATTTCACTCGCCATTAAAATTGGAATTGAATGTAAACTTAAAGTTGTTCTTTTCTTAAAAAAAATATTTAACCACTTCACTTGTAATCGAATTTTTTTGTTCTGCTTCTTCGTTCTTTTGAATTTTAACATGGAAAATGACGAGTGAAGTCTTCATTCATTCCGTTATGTCTTTGATGAAAAATATTATTGAGGTTCGTTCCAATTGACGATAGATGGCTCTAGATATCATTTTAGCAAGTGCTGTAAACTTGATCTGACCATCCCTAATTTGAGTAAAGCGCTTTATACAGTACCACAGATTACCCTACAAGGGTAGGGTAATCTGTGACAGTACTCTAAATCGTTTTCTTAATTTAAATGCCAGCTGGCACAAACCTATAGTTCCCTTTTTAGTTTAATTTGCTAGTTTAAGTAGCATTTAAAAAAGAATGGTTCAAGAGACAAAAAATATAGATAATAAGATGCAATATTGCCAGTTAATTATTGTTTATCTAAAAATGATAATAAGTTTCTTGAAATGCTGTTTAAAATAATCTGCTGCCGATTTCTCTATTGGAACTAGAATGTTATATAGTAGAGGTAAATAATTTTTCTTTGTATGATTTTTTTTTTGGATGTATATAATAATAATTATTGATTTCATTTTTGAATATATTGAAACATTGTTTAAAAAATACTAAGAGATATAAAACTGCTATATTTTTTAAAAGGAAATAAACTATCACATTGATATGTTCAGCATTAAAAAATAATAGATTCGAAAACATGTGTGTATTGTATGGATTATCTGTTTTGATATATAATTTTTTTCAAAGGTTTAACCAAATATACAATTGTGAAATCATAATTCTATCTACAGATTGCGAAAAGTCTATTCGAACCATGCGATTTACACAAGTGCGACAAAGAAAATATGAGAAAAACACTTGAAAGAGAGAGAAGAATAATTGTGTGCAGTCAGCTGTTGCCAAATGTATTTATCTGTAAAAGTTATTCCCAATTTTTGTCGGCAACAATGTTAAATAGCAATAATTGTTAAATCGAAAGCGGTGTAAAAGATTTTGTTTATTGCAGATTGTAATTTGTCCATTTATTTTCTTGAACTATATTATCTGTGTTGATCTCACTTATTTTCCAAAATTTATTCCGTATTAAATGTTAAATGCAAAATAAGATCATTATTCCTTAGAAAGTACCAAACATTTTAAACTGGCAACACTGTTTTCATATCGGATTGGTAACTGGAACTGAAAACACGCCCAACGCTGACTTCTAACAATTATTTTTCTCTCTCTTTCAAGTAGTTCTGCTCATATTTTCCTTGTCGTACTTATGTGAATCGTATGGCTCGAATAGACTTTTCACGATATGTATATAATGGTACCACACAATAAAAACATTAGTCATCTAAAGAGATTTTACACGACTTTAAATATTAAAGCGAAGAATACACCAAATATAGAAATGGATAAATTTAAAATAATTTTGCACCCATTTAGCAAATTTGTTCATTTCCTTGTTACTGCGATATTATAATATACTTATCTGTATTTAATTGATAGTTTCCATTTAATTTTGGGTTCGCTAGTCGCCAGCATTTCTTGTAGTTCTATGGTTATAACCTCAAATTTTTGAAACTTGACAAGTATAACAATATCTTCAATCATATAAATAGACCATTCCAAAAGGAGCGGGTAAACATACAACACGGCTCCACCCACCATGTCAAATTTAGTAGTTGAGGTGCGCATGAGTCCAAGCAGCCTTTAACCTTCTATTCTATGTGACTGAATGTGAGCTGATTAGCAGTTGGTAGGGTATTGAGCTTACAACTCAGAGGTCGTAGGTTCGAAACCCGGTTAGGTGCTTGGTTTTTTTGTTCAGTTTTTTATTTCTTATCTTCTGATATTTCTATACATAGTTACACTTTGATCAACCGGGTTTGGGCCTGGGTTTTCTTGTTTTTTTTTTTTGTTTTTTATTTCTTATTTTCTGATATTTCTATACATAGTTATACTTTGATCAGCCGGGTTTGGGTTTTCTTGTTTTTTTTTAGTTTTATATTTCTGATATTTACATATTTATTTCAATATTGTTATGTTAAATATCTTCTGTATGTTCCTTGTGGTATATTATTCATTCTTTTTTCAAAAATTACTTAATTTCTACTTATTTTTTCTTGACAAACGTTGAAATAAAGAATTTAAAAATATTGTGGTTTAATTTCCCAAGAAATTAAAAAAAGAATTGTTATGTTACTACTAAATTTGGCAAAGTCTTGAGTCATGCGCAGTTGAAGGAGCCCTGTTGTATGTTTACCCGCTCCTTTCCAAAATGCGTCTGACAGGGGAGCCATATTGCTGTGAGTCCTCATGTTATATTCCAGTTAGATTGGTTAGTTTTCATTGCATAATTGGTAAATAACGAAAGACAGTTAGACAGCCAACATGACAGCTAGACCACAGAATACGCCAACTAACTGAGCTGGTGTATTCTGTGGTTAGAGTTTGATTGGTAATGAGCTCTGGCAGCAAACAGACACAAACTTCAACCCCAGCTGATCGTGTGACTCAACTCAATATGGCCGACAGGAGAATTTTCACACCATTCGTAATTTGATTAAACCTTTCATAGCCTGGTTATTTTTTAACAATTTTATTTTTCCAAACACTTGTTTCAATATTATATAGAATTTTAGAAATGCTTTACTTTTTTTGTATTTCAACATTCTTACAGTCTTTATATATTTCATTAAAGACAAAAAAAATACAATTTTGTATATTTATCTTGAAATCTATGTTGAAGAAAAATCAATTTATACATAAAAAATGACACTTGTCACTATCGATAAGTTATAATTGTGACAGACAGGTGATTGATGAGTATTTCATATAAATTTTACTTTGAATACAGTGAATTTTTAATGTTATTGCGCTGTTGCCACTTGGTTCTTAAAGTATGGAATTTATAGAAATACTTTATTTAATTCGTCCAATGCATTATATTGTACTATTAAAAAATATCAGTATCAACCTATTTAATACTATATATGAATTCATTTTTCTTACTTTTTTTTAAATATTTTCACCTCAATATTCCCCCACAGCTCGTACTTTATATGTTTTATTCCGATTCCACTCTATTTTCGTTCCTACTTTGTCAAATAATATCTATCAAAGGCATTTTGTAAAAAGAAAAAGTTCTGTTAAGCTTTTATTTATAATAATCGGACATATTACTAATTACTATAGACTTTGGCTAGTGATATTTATTGTTTAATAAAGTGTAAACATGATGTTTTTCTTGAAAATTAATAAATTAAATAGAATACAAATTATTTACCAAAAATATTCATTCGTTTCCTTTTAAAACCGAGTAGCAGTGTATGTGAAAAGACTGGCGCCATCTGTATGCCGATGCAGAAGCTACAAACTACCATATGGAACGTCTTCATGATATGAATATTGGAGAAGATTAGGTCACTTCTTATTTTCTTAACACATTCACTGCTAGCACCGCCCGAGGGGCGTTCGGTCGATTTAGATAAAAACGCCGAGACCGCCGGAGAGGCGTTCTTGTATAGTTCTAATAGAACGACAGAGTGGTCAGTGAGGATTGGTAAGCCGTGTGAGAAGTTTGTTTGGTTAAGTACAAAACCTGTCAGGCTTGGTTTTAAAAGATCGTATTCGGTGACTAGCTTATAGGATTTTTATCACAATAAGTAAAGTTTTTGGAACTTTAGTTCTTTACGCCAGGTTATGTTTGAGCGACCAGGGGTCGCGACGCAAAAGATCTGACCGTTACGCGTTACATTACGCTGCGTT
Source organism: Galerucella calmariensis (assembly GCA_910591675.1). Taxonomy (NCBI): domain Eukaryota; kingdom Metazoa; phylum Arthropoda; class Insecta; order Coleoptera; family Chrysomelidae; genus Galerucella; species Galerucella calmariensis. The sequence continues at coordinate 126,572 of CAJUYG010000676.1, read as the reverse complement.
ATGTTACATTGCTTCGTTGTGTGCCTTGCTTTTGCGTGCTTGTGCCTCCTTAGTCTCTCTCTCGTTTACGAAGCAGCGATTCATAATAATAAATATGCTCATGCCCGGATTCGAACCCGGGCCGCCCGCGTGCAATGCGAGCATTCTAACCACTGAACCACCGATGCTATATTGAAATTCTATGCAAAGCTGGTATTCGCAATGCTAGTGATCTACTTGAATTTCGGATAAATTTTTACTATTATTTCCATAATTATTTTGCGCGATTAAGGGGTCTAGCTACTTTTCGAAATACAGGGTGTTGAAATTTTGAAAACTTGAATGTTTTAATTCGATAACTTTAAAATGGATGGATAAATTGATTTGACATTTGGCAGGTAGTTTTTAAATGTAAAAGGGCATATTTTGAAAGAAATTGTAGTTTGTGCAACTAGTGTGGATATGATGGCCATATCGCACGAGGACGAAGATGATGCACGACGCCGTAGGCGGAGTGCTCAATCGTTCAAGTGCGATATGGACAATCCACACGAGTCGAGCAGCATATTTTTTCTACGACCCACTTAGGAAAAAATCTAGAAAATAAAAATTTCTATAAACTGTAATATAACTTCAAATTAAAAATATAACAATTCAATTTTATGTTTCCACTAATTTTGTGGTAAACGAATGTCCAATTTGTATAATGCTACGGTTTCCTTTTTTAAATATACGATGCTGTTATAAGTAGATGTTGCCAGTCGGACTCCCTCATGGAGGGTACCGTACCATTATCTATAATAATGAATAGTCTGCTAAATATTTCAAACGTCTACCTTTTGTCGTTATTAATATCAAGCAGAATGATTATTTAAAAATAAAATTAACAACAAAAAAAATTCCTCGCGGGGAATCGAACCCGGGTCTACCGCGTGAGAGTCTGGTGTGCTTACTACTCAACCACCAAAGAATATGCAAATTGTTTATCTATAACGTCAGATGTATTACATAACTTTTGCTTAAAAGGAACTAAAGTTCCTACCGTGTGTCCCGCGACACGTTCTACCTTTTTATGTTTATTTGTTTTTTATAATATTTATTCTTATTAAACCATGTTTATTTTTTACTTTTTTGATGTATTTTACAACAAAAATAATTCCAAAACCTAATAAACAAACAAAAATATGACGTTGACCGCCTGAGAGGCGTTGATTGGCACACAGTGATTGTAAATAGGTGGCACACGGTCAATCGTCACTATGGCAGTGAATGTGTTAACTTCCTGGTAATTCTTTACACAATTTCTTCCCTTCCAAAGTTTATCTATCTAAATTCAGGCCCGTTTTGGCACTTTTTACGAATTTATTGATTTATTTGTATAATATTGTAGTGATGAAATCGACTTTATTTCAAAAAATTGGGAAAAACAAAGAATTATTTCATTTAAATAAAAACTTATACCATAAAACAAACTATGATTAAAAATATTGATAATTTTTCCAAAAATTGCCACCTATCTCTATTATAATGTATAATAATATTAATTCTTGATTAATACTTATATATGTACTTGATTAATCAATTAAAAATCAGATCTTTATAGTTTGATAACAAATAATAATTAGATATTCTACAATTCGTCAATGTCCTCACAACTGTCATTCTGTCGGCTCTTTCGAAATTCGCTTTTACCACTTCATAATAACGACCATCGCTGAAAAATAAGGAACGCCATCAGTAAGTAAAATAAATATTTTCACCAAAAATTACTTACCTCAAACATAAACATTTCAACTTAAGACATTTCACTCTAATAGTATCTATCGCTTTTTGACTCTTATCTGAAAACCTCAAATTGTCAGGGTCCCATCTCAATTCCAGTCTTTCCAGATTCAAACAACTTCTAGCTATAGAATCCATAAGTTGATCAGCCAAAATGTTCACACCTAATTTTTCTTGTGTACCCATTACCAGTATTCTTTAAAAAAACATAAATTGGTCCTTCGAGCCGGGTAAATAAAAACATGGATGACACTTACTTTGCATTGGTTAGTATAGGTAGTACCGTTTGCCATAAAGAGTCAGTAATGTGAGTCATTCCGGATAAACTCAAACCTAACAATTGAGTACCATGTTTACACAAAAATTTGTAGATCGCTTCTTCGGACAAGTTATCAGAACTATCCAAATCCAAGGCTATCTGTATGAAAAAAAAAACGTATTTTTGTAAAATATTTTTATTTACCCTAATTTTATTTCGTACCAAATTCCTTGACATCCCAGAATCCATCCAGGATTTTAAAACCAAATCGTTGAAACCGTTTAACTGTCCTGCACTCAGAAACCTAAGTCCTGGTATCCTTGTAAGCATATCCTGTAAGGCCTCCGTCGATAGATCTGTTGCGGTTATATCCAATTCTTGTACGGAACATTTTTCCCATTCAACCTGCATCAAATGTTCGCTGTGTAAATCTAAGAAAGGAGAAAATGCAGAATGATGCAAATGTAGTTTGTTAAACTTACTGGTTCCGTTCATTAATAGACAGTTGAGTCTTCTGCTGCGTTGGAATAAGGTTTTCAAAGTTGATCCTGTCACTTTGTTGCAGTAATTTACAGCTAAGCATTCAAGCTGTTATGAAAGGACGAAATTATTTCAATTTGACTATTAATACCTAATCCAAGAGCCACAGGCCAAAAAATGGGCTCTGAAAAAAACGTACAGGAACAGAATATGTTCAGGGGGGTCCCCTTTTGATGTAAATCCAAGTTGGCGTCATTGGGGTGGGGCTTCATTTCAGCCGCCATCTTGAAAAACACGTTTTATTAAATATCTCGCGAACCGCGCATCGTACGACAAAAGTTGTGAGTATCATTATTGTAGATAATAATATTTTTCGTCTTTTTTATTTGAAATTTTTTTTTGTATAACGCATAGGTTTTCAATTATAGCGCTCCAAACTTTTTTCAATATGGTTTTTGCTAAATATTCAGTTAATGGTCTATAATAAATCAAAAATGGCGGTAACTGAATTGTAGCATTAAAAGTTTAGGAGCTATTACGCTCTAAATGAGATTATAATGCTGTATATTCAATCATGCGCCTATTAGTGTAGTATACAGATCACGTAATTTCTTATGGAACCTTCCTGGATTACACAAGTACGACAAGGAAAATATGAGAAAAACAGCTTGAAAGAGAGAGAAAGTATAACTGTTTGCGAGCATTGGAGGCGTGCACTCAGGTCTAGGGGATGGCCGAATGTTGATTGTCCGTTCTGAATACCACCTACTAGTGAATTCTCTTTCTCTCTGTAAAGGACAATCAATATTCGGCCATCCCCTAGACCTGGGTACACGCCTTCGATACGCGCGTACAGTTATACTTTCTCTCTCTTTCAAGCTGTTTTTCTCATATTTTCCTTGTCGTACTTGTGTAATCCAGTAAGGTTCCATAAGAAATTACGTGATCTGTATATTTCGGATCGTTCGGAATTTCCCCCTCTTAACATTCCAGCACGGAGCTATGTGAAAATAGTATAAAACTACATCCTTAATCAATCTGCTAGCGAAGTGGCACTTCAGCACGCGTGCTGGCCGCTGGGACAATGACGTTTAAACGTAAGTATCCTCAATTCAATTTCGTGCTGACTTGCGCGTCGATTTAGAAGTGCAAGCTGTAAGCTTTTTCGGTGCGTGCCGAATTGTGTCATGCGCATTTAATCATGGGAAAAATAATTTAGGTACCCTAACCCTATTTTATTATATTATCTTTGTAAACAAACATATATCATTTTCTAATATCGTAATTATATTAATTAGTTGTCTTTGTTGACTTTTATTTACAAGAATAATCACAAGTTGAACTTTTTAATTACCTTGTTAACTTTAAATAACAATGAAAATGCGCATGTGTGATAGCATTCAGGCAGACTGAATTGACAGGATTGAGGATGGGTATCCGTTTTGCTGCCACTTCGCTATAGCAGATTGATTGAGGGTGTAGCTTTAATTAGAAGGTGATGTTTCAGACATGCCATTTTATGCGTTATGAAATGGTTTTCGTATACAACGAGCAATATTGCTACTGATAATGTACGAAGTGCAAGTTTTACCAAGCTGCAGCTCCTAAACTATAAACGCTACGGGAAAAAGTTTCTGATGACTTTTATAGAAAATTTCATGCTCTACAATTCAGTTACCACCATTTTCAATTTACCATTGGCCATTAACTAAATTTTCAGCAAAAACCATATTGAAAAAAGTTTGGAGCGCTATAATTAAAAACCTATGCGTTATACAAAAAAAAGTTTCGAATAAAAAAGATGGCAAATACTATTATCTACAATAATTTTTGTCGTACGATGCGCGGTTCGCGAGATATTTAATAAAACGTGTTTTTTAAGATAGCGGCTGAAGTGAAGCCCCCCCCCATGACGCCAACTTGGATTTACATTCAGAGGACACCCCTGAACATATTTAAAAAAAAATACCTGTTCACGTACGTTTTTTACGATAAATACCCGGCTCTTGGCCTATAAATAAATAAAAAAAGCTCACCTGGATACAATTAGAACTAAAAGCATCGATATGGCTGTCATCGACAAAGTTGATACCATAAAGATTTATAACTCTCAAGTTGGGAGTAGCTGATTTTAGTTTGTGCACATTGATAACCTCATAGATCTCTTCTTCCTCCTCTTCTACTTTTTCGTAAGTACCTATGAGGTGGAGAATTTCCAAGCCATTTATAAAATTGTAAATTTTTCTCATGAATCCCTCCATAAATATAACCTGGGGACATTAACAATATCGTCATCATGGATTTGTCTAAAGTTTATACCACCGTACAGTAACTACCGACAAGTAAATTCAATTCGTGGATTCATGGGTTACCGAAAATTTCCTCACCCCTCCTATCGTCTGGCGAGTTCTGGCTAGTTTAAATCGAGCATTGAATGTTGTATTATGATAACATACGTGTAAGGCGCCAGAGAAAAGATGTACCAACATTTTCAAACGTTCCGACGCAAGTGAATTTACTTGCCGGTAGTTAGTGTACAGTGTTTATACTTACTTCTGATAGACATATGCATAGGTACTTCAACTTGGTCGGAAATGCTTGCAGCTCGCTGAAATCGTGTAACTGCATAGCTGTCGAAAAATCCAGCAGCATATGTGTCAAATTAGGACACTTATTAGCCAGTTCATGTAACACTGTATGGGTAATTAGCTCTATGGGAAGCTCTATGTACCTCAAAGAAGGTCCGAATCTGATACTAATTAGCACTAGAAGAAATTCCAGTGATCCTACGTGTAATCCGGATATTTCCGGACGTAGAGAAACGTTTTTCCATAGTTTGGTATCGTAGGCCATGAGACGCCATTTTTTACACACTCTAGCCATTTGACAGATTTCTTTGTGGTTTAAATAACTGAAGACGTGAAGGAGAACTTTGTCTGGGAGTTTTTCTATTGTCTGAAAAATAGTTATATTTTAGAAATGTTTTGCTTTAACTTGGCAACGTTGCTTGAAATATTGTTTTTGCACTAATTTATAAATTTGGGATAAAATCTCGAAGGAAGGGATGTAGATTATTCAATAGAGATTTATATTATTAACTTGTAGTAAGTATTGACTTTTATTTGCTTTAATTTTAGCTGAATGTCTAAAATAAATGAACACAAATAACAAACAACCAGTAATGTCTATAAAATACCTAAAATAAATCTATTTTTAACTAAACTCCTTTCATACCGTTCCAGCAAAAGGACTTTTCGCCGCCGTTCCATCGGTCAGGTATACTTGAGAGGCTTCTAGGGCTAGTTGCCCCCACACATCCGGAGATACATCCATATTTTAACAAAAAAAAACTGTTTTAAACGAAAATCTTCTACACTCAACACCACGATTTTTCGAAAATCCTGACGCAATTTATATCGTTGGCACGCATATTGCTGGTTAAAAATAGTACAAATTTATTTCGGTATTTGAAAATTTTGGAACATTTATAAACATAGTGCAGGTCAAAAGTAGATTCGTTTTTATAAGTGGGGGTTTTAATATTCTCAGGTGGGGTTTTTGATAGATAGACGCTAAGTCTGGCTTTTAGGATTTTCCGACCTTCGGTTTGGGTTTACATATAAAAAAATGTAAATATAAAAGTTCAGTGTGATATTTTTGACAAAAAACACCATTTTGCACAAGGCCAATAGCAACAAAAGTTGTTGGAAAAGTGGCATAAGACATAGCCAAAGTGACATTAGGCATACCCAAAATAAATACCTATACATGTGAAGTTAAAAAAAGGGCTCATAAAAAAGTACCGTGTGCATCACAGTTGCTTTTTTGTTTTCCGGATGGAGGTTGTAGGAAAAATATAGTGTGCAACACGTGCGCAAATGCTAATTTCTCACTGTGTGAATTGCTGGCGCACTTGTTACACAATATACCTACTATTATATTTTTTTTTGGAAATTACAGATAATGCTACGTTTTTTGTTATTTATTATTATGATTTTTATTATTGTTGTAATTACAGGCACTATTACACTTAGACACTTACTTTCTCTCACACCAGTCACACTCTCACTCAATAGTCACTCATTCACTAACTCGGTAGTCACTGACTCAGTTGGTTAGTTCTGCAGTGAGTGTCTCAACAGTTACTCAAAAAAGTCTTTCAGCAGTCACTTGGCAGTGTCTCCATAGCCACTCGGTAGTTACATGATATATATGCTCTGACCAATATCTCCATAGGCGAATGCCTTGTAGGTAGTGGCTCAGTAGGCACTCAGCAGTCATTGTGACTCTTAGTAACTCTATAACTACTCAAGACGAAAGCAAGTAGTAACTCTATATTGATTAACTAAGTAGTGTCCCATTAGTAACTCGATAGTTGCTCAGCACTCACTCCAGTAACTGTTCAGACACTCAAGTAAGTAGTTACTCAGCTTCTCACACAATAACTCAGTACACACATACACTCACTCACATGTAGGTACTGGATGTTTAGAAATAGTAGCGTTTATAATTTTATGTATTCATACACTTACACTGAGTCACTTGGCAGGTACTGAGCAGTTGTCCAGTAGTCGCTCAGCTATAATAACACTCATACACTCAAAAAGTACTTGATGGCTTTCAGATTTAATCAATATAGTTTTTTATTTGATAGATATTTGTCTGATTGAGTGTTCTGGATTGCTGCAACTGCGTGTCTCTATGTAATACTATTTTAAAATTTAACACTCACCGTAGATCTAGCTTTTCTTTTTCTAAAACTACTTTGCAAATTTATTTTGTCGCCCAGAATCACCGGCGCGTTCAGTTTTCCGGTACTAAGGTCTTCCCATACGTCCATATTTCCCTTTTTCACTACACAAACTAACCGAAGAACTATATTTAATTACATTCACGCTTCTTCCCACTACAGTGTAATTAACGAACTAAAAATATTTCCCCACCTACTATATCCTAGCTGTAATAAATTTCGAAGAAAAAAAATTATTACAATGGTTTGAGTGTAATTACCCTCTATACAAAATGGAAGTACAAAAATAGTGGGCTGTAGCCGGGATCCTGACAGTACTTTAACATTTATATTGGTTTTGGCATAAGATTCAATTGTAAAGGTCTCAATCAGCATCAGCAGTGACGCTACAGGTTGAGTTCGATTGAATCCCCTCGGGGGAAAAGAGGTAAAAATAGCTGGTGGACCCAAAAAAACTACATTGAAACTTTGATATTATTATTATTACTATAGAAGTCCTTTGAGGAATGGAAAATACAATATTTATAGTCTATTTTTTTTGAATGAGAAAGTTTTAAAATAATAAAGCATTCGTAATGTCCTCATGGCAGTCACAGATCACAAGTACAAATAGATTCAAAAGTCAATAAACCATCTTTAACAAAACCGTTTGAACTGCCGTTGTGTACCTACTATTATCAGTCTGTGCCCCTTTGCTGATAGTGGATTTAACCAGTAGATAAATGATTTAAAAAGGCCTATCTTCTACTTGTAACAGTTTCATGTAAAGAAAATATATTTCTTCTTTGGTTTCTTATTTCTTTTATGGTACTTAGGTAATTTGTTCTCCATACCTACTACCTACAATCATACTACAATAGAATTTTGGAATGCTTTTTCCAGATACTTATAGTATAATATATAATACTGTTGAAATGGTATTCAAAAGATGACCTTGAAATATGATAATATTGAATGATGAATATACTTTAATAGTTTATCAATTTTCAGTTATTATCATATCAACAAAATGAGAACAAAGAACATTTTTGTTTGTCATTTATTTCTTTGTTTCCAAAAATGATAGGTACCTACGTATGCAAATGTCATACGTGCATTCAAGATAATTGTTTTAATTTACATAACTTTAAGATTTGATGCTCAGTAGAGATTAGAACCTAAAGGTACCTAGGTAAGTATAGGTGCTTGCCTATCCCTGATGTTAATGAAACCTAAAACTTACTTTTTAACCTTAACCTAAACAGCGTGGGCCTTAGAGACATTCGACATTATTATTAGCTGCAAAATGTATCCATAACCGAACACATTTTAAATTATTAATAAAATATTAAAATTTAAACTGCGTAGTTATACTATAATTTTATCAGGAAATTTAACACATTTTTTGAACTACCGGCAACACTGCCTACGCTGTGACGTAGTTGTTTAGTCGCTTCGTTAAAATGAGTTCATTCCACCAAAGTAAATCTTTGGGAAATAAAACGAAAGATAAAAGTATTATATTAGTTGTAATCTTAGACTATTAAGAGTTTAATAGTCTAAGGTTGTAATAATTGAAAGCTTTTTTTTAATCGATAAATCAAAGTACATTTCATGAGGGACATTTACCTAAGTTAAATCTTGAAGATATCCTAAATTCCTACGGGTAATAGGACTAACTACTAATCTATGAGACTTTACTCAGGAAATAAGTAGAATTAAGGGGATACAATAGATCTTTTAGGTCTCAGTGAATGTACCCCATTATACATATATACAAAAATTTGTTGTTTGTTGGTTTATTATTTTCTTAAAAGGTAATTAATGAGTGTAATATCAAACACGAAAATTTTCGTGGTAAGAGTAATTTTTGGCATAATTCTTTGCTATGTAAAATCGCTCTAAGTTGAATATAAAAGAATCAATTAGTGTACTCCGCATTTACTAAAAATACATTCGTGGTGGAATGAACGCGGCGAACCCGTTCCTTCTTACCAGATGATCGTTGCGTGAGTAGTGGGGATATATCCGTCAAAAACATGCTTGGAGTTCGAGCTGCTATCCAAGAAAATAATGTTTTAAAAGTAACAAAAGTGTACATAAGATGAGTGCTCGTTAATGAGTGTTTCGTAATAATACAATAGACTATCTTTCATGACCGGCTCAATCTCAGTGTAGATTAGTCGGCATAAAATCATCAAATCAAAAACATTATCAGTAAGTTCGTGTGTGATTAAAATATAATTTTTCGAACATATAAAACAATATGACATTGCTTGGTAATGGTTTCGTGTGTGCAATGGACATAAATAGCACAAATTTTGAATATCCTTTTAAGGATTTAGTGCCAGAATGGATTTATGCCCTAGAACTAGAATACGTTCCTTGGTGCTGGGCCATGTTTGGTTCTCTCCTTGTTGGACTTAGTGGAGTATTGCCTCTCCTTGTCATTCCCATTGACCAATCTGACAACTTAAAACAAGGAGGTTAGAATTCTGTTTGTTTTTATATGAATTTTGTTGGTTTGTATGTAGTTTACTAGACTTTAAGACAATGATAAAGTTTGTTACACTTTTTTATCAGTAAGTGATTATATTATTTTATTATTCTGGTGGTATTTGCAAAAACATAATGTAACAGTGTTATTTTTAGCATTTTTTATAAATCTTTATTTCTATATTCACTAGGGTTTGTCGGTAATTAAGAACAAACTAAAACAATTGTTCTATTAACAGGAAAAAAGAAATCTACAGTTTTTTTCTAAGAAACTGTAGACTTATTGTTTTTATGATCCAGTACCTATTATTTTTAATTTTATAGGTTGCTATTTATACAGCAAATTATTGTCGCTTACCTCGAAACCGTATACGACAAATACGCTGTTTGTTGTTCACTAAAAGATCCAAAAATAATCTTTAATTTAGGAGGAGAAAAATTGTGGAAGTTGTAGAAAATTTGTACCTTAAATTATATGCAGATTACCCCAGTTACTTATGTACCTACCAGGCTGGTTTCAAAAGTATACATGAACAAAGTATGTAAAGATATATGAACAAAGTAAGAAAATTTTCTACTAGGTACTGAACAATTTTTGACAGTTTGGAAAATGATGAGAATCCCAGGGGCATTTCCTGGAAGTATGAAGTGTAAGAACGAATAGAAAATATATTTTCTATTAAAGGTAGTAGTATTTTGTGGATGTTTACAAACATTTTAATTTAACAAAAACTAGTTGAACAAAATTGCACACTTCCCCATTGTAAAAGAGACACGGTTAATTTTTTTATTTATTCTGTAATACTAGCAGGCTTATGAATATTAAAAATGCCATTGCACACGATCCTACATTGTTCATAACAAAAGTATAATATTGATAAAAATACTCATACACACGGTGCGACTGGAATCAACGGCGCGTCGAGACGATCGTGTGCAACGGTTCACAGAGTTCAAACGTTTTCACTAAACAGTCCCATGTTGAAAAATAATCTCTATGTTTGAAACATGCTGAATTATCTTCCTGATTGTTGTTTACTGGTTTCGGTACAGTGTTTTCAAATACAAATTTATTAGGTGAAAGTTTAAATTGCACAAATATTCCATGGAAACTGTCCTTTTAAATTGTTTGTTTATATTAGTGCAAAGCAACTGAGCTAACAAAAATATTATTCAATGCACACAAGATTTCTTTGCTTCCAATTATAATCAATGTCCTTGTTTACCTTGATAGGTCAAACAGTACTTTACCTTCAGGGGAATATGTGAGGTCACGAAACGAAGCTCTTTTTTAACTTAAATATAAACAGGATGGATAAAAATAATTATTAAGAACCACGAGTTATGCAAAGAAGGCTTGTATATCATCAGATTCATCAGGGTTCATATGTTAATTTTGATTAGGTGCTTTCTTTGTCATTGTTTTTATTGCTTAGGTATTTCAAAAGTTATATCTGGCTTTTTATAATAAAAAGGATCATCAAAACAACCAAATTGCAATTTTAAAATATATCCAAATAATTGTTTATCCTCAGAGGGACTGTCATTGTCATTTGTCATTAGTATTAGTGTCAACTTGTCAGATGGTGGACATGCCCTTGTGGCATTTGGTGTAAGCTGGTTATCTGTGGTCAGACTGACTTTGCAGAACAATCATCACATGTCAGTGACGTCATACTTTTTAAATTCTAACCTTACTTTTTTACCTGGTACTAGCGAGACAGTTTATAAACATTTACAGTTAAAGTTAATATTTCTTTTAAATGAAAGTGTAGACAAAACAAACTTATGGAAAAGTGTAAAACTCACATTTTGTGTATACATTATCTACCGGGACAGGTCAGTAAATAATATTATGAAATAAAAATGTCAACATTACGTTTATGTAAAATAACAAACCGACTATTATATATTTTTCGTTGGACTTTCACTTTTTTTCATGCAATTCACATATTGACATGTAAATATATATATTTGATACGTTAGCTATAAATATTTACAAAAACAATGACTTCTCTGTAAAAGAACAGATAATACGTTTTAGATGAGTCAAAGACCAGTTAATTGTAAAAAGGATATTTAGTTTCAACAGATAATGTATTATGCAGTTTAACACGTAAAGCTAAAAAATAAGATTTGCGGGATTGATTGACTCTTGAAACAATGAGATGTGTTGTTAACTTTGTTTGAATTGTAGGTAATAAAATTCAAAATAAATACAATCATGTCGCAAAAACAGTAGCAGATTAAGTTTATAAGTAGGTTTGGTTTACTCCAGATCTTTCTATGGATGACTTCATAAAGAAAAACAAAATCATAGTCTTCCTGGTTTTTTAGAATAATGCTTTTAATTACCGATTTAATTGAATTAAAACAAATATTTAAGGGGGGCTCCCAGACAACACATTATTTTCTTTGCAATGCAATTCAATTGAAAACACTAGAACTCATTGGTTTTTTACAATAATTTCATGTCAAGTTAATTCATGTAATCGTGAATTGCAAAAATGAATTGGTGTAAGTGATTATTTCTGCTTCATTGATCAATTCAGTTATGTAACAACAGAAATTCTTGAAGTAATCATTGTAAATGTCTGTTTTTTTTTTCGTTTAGAAACAAATGTGACAAAATCTAATGAAATTTTTGTTTGTTACAGATAATGCTAATAGATTGAAAACATTGCTAAGCTTCGCAGTTGGTGGGCTTCTCGGAGATGTATTTCTTCATTCCTTGCCCGAAATTTGGGCTAATGATACAATTACAAAATTTGGTAAGTCTTAACAAAAAATCAGATTGTCCGAAAACGTATATAGGTAATCTCAAGCAGGAGCTCGAAGTAGAGAATTAGTGAACATCATTATCATCATCAAAATCAAAATTATTTACAATTTTCATTACAGAAAAAAATGAAGATCGTTTAGCGTAAATGTCTGGAGTCGCGCTCTGATTTTTAACAATAGCATTGAACTCCATGTACTAGATTATTGAATAATTATTTCCTGTTGTAAATAACTGCAAAATTGTTATTAATAACTTTTTTGCACTCGTACAAAAAGCTAATTTAATTATGTACATACAGTGTGACCCATTTTGTTTGGAAGCACCCCCGTAAAATCCGCATTTTCTAACCGATTTTGTTTTAATTTTTTTTTTGTTAGATTCAGTATAAAAAAACTACGTAAAAACTACGGCGGTAGATTTAAATATTCGCTATTAATTGCTTTTGTATGCCAAAAATTATTTTACTAATGCTAATGCAGATTTTTTATTATTTACAAATTGCTTTCAAATCAAATAACTGTAAAAAATATTGATATCTATCTATCTAGTCTTACTTCAAAGTAAATAATGACTAAATATACATGTTACTATAGCAGTTATTATTAAATTTTCGATTTTTTTCTATTTTCCCCCTTTGTTCAGTTTCATTTTTATCTGAAAGACTGGAAACCGGTAACGGCAAAGAATACACCAGTGTAATCTGTGGTACCGGTAACAGAAGTCAGAACTACAGAAAAAAATTATAATTGTCAGCTGTCACCTGTCAGTACTGTCTCAACCACAGACATAGACAACAGGCACATGACACTTATGTTATGTCAGCAGCTCTCTTGTAGCCTTCTTTTTTTATCATCTACTGATTGGACCTCGTTCTTGGTCTGGAGTCTGGATGGACTCTATAACTTGCTAAACTCTATGACTATATAGTCAGACCTAAACTACCCGCTTAAGTTCAAATTTTAAAGCGCCACTCTTGGCGCCCTGGCGCATTTACTAAAATTTCAAACGCCATTTCAATTTTAAATACGCCACACCTGGCAACACTGCTGTGCAATATGTTTGAGTCCTAATTTTTTCTTACCATGTTGCCATTTCAAAAATTTGTCTACATTCTACCTAAAAAATTACTGAAAATACCTCTTTTCCCAAATTCATGTTGTAATAACTTTGTCGTTAATAAAAATGTTTTCATAAAATGTTGGTAGTTTACATTTGTGATGCTTCTGAATCCAGTGGTATAGTCATATTTGAGAAAAAAAAATGCCTAATGTCTTTTTTGGCAAAGAAAAATTAACATAGAGGGCCTTGAAAATAGTCAGTTTACAAAGTAAATTATTCTCCCACTATGTTTTTGAATATTTTTATTTTCAACGTTTCGGTAGCTACCATTATGAGAAATTATGGTATTTTTTCATTTTATCCTGATACTTCAACAACTGTATATACGGACAATCAATGAAAATGTTTTGAAGTTTAAGACTGCAAAATCAAAATTTCTCATACTCAATTCTCCCTCACAATTATTATTATTATTACAGGGTGATCTTCGATTTGAAGTTGAATTTTTCTTTTTCAGATAACGGTCATCATATATCAAACAGTGGACTATTAATATTAACTGGGCTCATTATATTTGTGGCAGCCGAAAAACTGTTTTCTGTGATAGAACAATTAGAAGATAAGGAAACAATTACAGTAGAAAATAACAACACCAAAGGACTAAAACAGCCAATCGAACATAAAAAATCGGTAAGTTACTCAATTGACCCTGTATTTTTTTTTTAAAATCTGCAAGTCCAATGCTTTGCTTAAATAATATTCCTATATATTGATTGGATAAGACATTTCTCGCTGTTAACTGTTATATGTCATCGGTCACCAACCGTTTTAAGCGGCGTTGTCACATCCTCCCAAAAATACTTGAAGCTACATGTTTTTTTGTATAAACTTGCTAATGTATCGAATACACTCTGGTTTTAATAAAAAAAAAAACCTTTAATATATTGAAATTGGATAAATTCCTCTATACATCGATAAAGATTAATAAATTATCTACCAAAATTTAAATTGATACGTAAATATTTAAATAATTATAACTAGGTAATAAAATGTTATCAATTTATCTACAATTACTTCAAGTTAAAACAATGCTAAATTGTTTTATAATCTAGAAAAATAACAATCGTCAATTGATATATATTTAATGATAATATAAATATTGTAAACAAATCAAAAATGAATAATTTGACATTATCACAAATAGCTCAGTGCCATCTCTCCATCTTTTCCAATGAAATATAACATTTTCTTTGGGTTCACTTTTTTCAAGAAATTCAGCCTGAATTGTCTAAAGTATTTATGTAGTATCTGTGAATCATATTAGGAAAACAGATATGTTTTTATTTGGTATGTTCTATAATTAAAACGATTTGCATGACCATTAAATTAATGAATTTAGGCCAAAGTTGATATTGGCGAAAGGTCAAATAAATTAAATAGAAATGTATTCCATAGAGATAGTGTTTTTTTTTTAAACGGCCAAATTGAGATATCCAACATATTCTCAGTAGTCACTTTATTTTACAATGTGTGTCCCAAAAAGAATATTTTTTACTGAAGTATCAAAAAATTTTCTTTGTGGCCCTTTCATTTTACACTTGGTGTCCTAAATTGAACATTTCTTAATTGTTTGGCAAAAGATCTTCCTACATCTTCTCTGTAGCCACATTATGTTACACTTACTGTCTCAAATTGTACATTACTTATTGTATTCTTTGTATTTACATCATTTTACACCCTGTGCTTCAAAAAGAATACTTTCTACTGAAACCGTGCTTTCATTTTTCTGTAGAATGTACAAGAAGTTATTTCTAATCTACAGGGTGTAACAAAAAGGCAGGTCATAAATCATACCACACATTCTGGGGCTAAAAATAACCAAGTTACCCTAGTACAAATGTGCATGCGAAAAAAGTTACAACCCTTCGAAGTTACCAAATGAAAATTGATTTTTTCAAATATTTCGACGGTTGTTTGACATATAATAATGAAAGTTGACAAGTGGCTTTCTTATGATTAGAGCATCTTGAAAAAAAATTAGGAATTATTGCACCCCGTTAAAAATTTATGGGAGTTGAGATCCCCTAAACCCCCCCCCAAAATGTTTGTGTACGCTACAATTTAGTGCTTATTGTGTCACCATTATTCAAACACATTATTTTTGAAACTTTTTTGCCCCCTAGTACTTTTTACAATTATCAGTTTTTATCGAGATACGGCATATTTTTCATTATGCTTCAAAAATTTAGAGTAACAAAAATTCAAGTCAATGAATTTTTAAGTTTTTCGAGGGTCCCAAATTTTTGATTGAATCTTATTTATTTACAAATGTGTAGTTTTTATTAGATGTTCGAAATGGCCCCCATTTTCTTGAATACACAGTCGGCACCGTTTCACTAACGAAAACCGAATATTCTGGAAAAGCAATGGCTTCTGACGATATCTAATTGCAGTCTAACTTCGAAGGGTTGTAACTTATTTCGCATGCACATTTGTACTAGCCCCAGAATATGTGGTATGATTTATGACCGGTCTTTTTGTTACACCCTGTATTTATAACATTCAACAAGCATATAATCAGAAGAGACATACATAAAATAACTATTCAAATTCATATAATTAGCAACAGATAAACAAATATCTGATATCTTAAAATATCTATGCAGATTCCAATTTTTACACATCTTGATTAAATTCTTTGTTTTTATCTATTTAGGTAGCTGGTTACCTAAACCTGGTGGCCAACACCATGGATAATTTCACACACGGTCTATCTCTCGGAGGAGCCTTCTTGGTATCTCTTAGACTTGGACTACTAACGACATTCGCCATTTTAGTCCACGAAATACCACACGAAGTTGGAGACTTCGCTATTTTGCTCAAATCCGGCTTTACGCGATGGCATGCCGGTTTATTTCAACTTTTGACAGCTGGTGGTGGCCTTGTTGGTGCTATGGCAGCCATTATGTTCAGCGGAGCACAAAGCGCTTTAGGTAAATACTCCTCATGTACAATTATTGCCTCACTGTGTTTTAAACGACAGTTCTATGTCTAATTGTATATTTCGTTTCATTTTATTTGGTCTATATTTATCTATTTCAGTGATTCCTACCACAGAATTACTGTCTAGTTCTGAACCACAGAACTACGATAATTGACATGACACGTGACAACAACTGTTGCCAACAAAAGTGTAGGGATTTAAGTCTAACCAACATTAAATGCACTACATAAGGCGACCAGTTATTTTTTGAATATTCAGTTGTTTGTGTCATTTCTTATGTGATTACAGGTAACTATAATGTTGATTGAACGTATTTTTAATTTTCAGAAGCGAGAAGTTCTTGGATTTTGCCGTTTACAGCGGGGACATTTCTTCATATAGCATTAGTGACTGTTCTTCCCGATTTATTGAAAGAGGAAGATCCCAAAGAGTCATTCAAACAGCTAATGGCCTTAATATTTGGCATAGTAATTATGGCATTCGTTACCAACGTTTTCGAATAAATAATAAAAATTTCTACTATAGTTTATATGAAGAAATGATTGATATTGTTTTAAAATCGTTTAATACTCCACATAATATTAAAAATCCATGCGAACTACCAATTACCAATAATTGAAGCAGTTTTTTCCGTTTTTTCTTATAGGCTATACAGATGCATCGTTGTACGGTGTGTCCAAACACGTTATGTTTTTAGAATTGTTCAATGATGCAACATTTTCTCTTAAATTATTTTTTTTATGGTGAAACATTTAGGTTGACGACTACCTTTTGGTCTTTGTTGGCGTTTTTATTTCAAGTTTTATTCCTTACAATCATTGAAATGGTTACTTATATAAAGTGCTTTCCAAAAATTTGTTCAGGTGCCTCTTCTGCGCTTCTTTCCCGAGTAAAACCCGTCTTCGTTGTTTATCGAAACATTTGTTTTAAAAATACTTTGAAAAGTTAACGGTAGTAGGCATCTTAGTCACCTGTAACATTAGGTTGGTTCCACTGGTGGTAGAACCGTTTTAGGTATCTTCCGCGCAAGCGTTGTGTTACTTTCATGTTTAAAACTAATAGATGAGTTCAGTCTAAGGTCAGTGTGGCCAACAAAAAGTGTTTTTCTCTGAAAAGAATGACACTTAAGGTCTACCCTTCAAAATATGAGATTTTAGCATGTCTTTTATCATTGTGAACATCTATATTGATTTATTAAAATAATGAATACACCCCCGAAGCGTAATCTTGAAATTTAAAATGACTTTTTAGATGAATACTTAACACATCGGTGGCATGTCACCATTTCATTTCTGTTATCTGTCACTAGTAATGTCAGATGTCAGTGGAAAAAGTAATTAGAAGAAAACTACTAACAACTAACTAGAAATGCTACAAAAATCTAATCGAAAATGGTCATACACAATTAAACGAATATCAACAAGAATAAATATAACTGACATTTGACATAACTAGTGACAGAACAACAGAAATGAAACGGTGACTTGCCAAAAGTTCCTAGAGTTATTGGTCACCGATATGTTGAGTATTCAGCTAAAAAGTCATTTTAAATTTCAAAATATACGCTTCGGGGTGTATTCATTATTTCAATAAAGCAATATAGATATTCGCAATGATAAAAAACATGCAACAATCTTTTGTTTTGAAGGCTAGACCTTAACTGTCATTCTTGTCAGAAAAAACCACTTTTTGTTGGCCACACTGACCTTAGACTGAACTCCTCTATTATTAGTATCGTTCTTGGGTCGGTACAAAAACTACCCTCAGGAAGGGGTGATTAAGAGTTAATGTGAGTTAATGTCGCTCTGGTCAAAACAATTTTCCTACATCAAGAGAAATTTAGCGAGGTATCTAGTAACAATTTTGTAAATGAAATTTGGCAGCAATGAATCGACAAAATTGTTTCAAGGATAACGGCTTGGAAAATGGAGTCACTTGAAAGGAGAACATGATTTTGCTCTACAACGAAAAAGAAATGTCTACACTGAACAGAAAGTGTCGCTGCATTGGTCGATCTAAGTGTCACATTAGAATAACGTAAATAAAAGTTCACGGCGGTTGGAGTATTAGTTATCTGTAATATTACGTCAATGTGACCAATACCAAAGAATACACTTATCTATGGAATACACCAACAGACAAGAGGCGAAAAAAACCATAGAGATACTGTAGTAGTATCTCTATGAAAAAAACACGAAGCGTTGAATACAGCGATGGATTCCAAGATTGTAATTTACTACGAAAGAATGAGAATTGCGTAAAGAAATAGTCCCACCTCGACGGTTCGGAGGATTTTTCTCTTATCTATTCTTTTTGAGGAAACTACGATCGTCTTGGCAACGTCGCAATGGATTCAGAGAATTTAATCTTGTCCATTTTGTTAATTAGCCTGTAAGTTTCGTTTGGTTACTAAAATCCTTGAGTATAGAGAAATCAAGGGTAAAACACAGCTTTGTGCTAAAATACTTTTTCTCAGTGTATGCCAGAGTTAACTGTCACTATCAAGGTTATTTATATTTGCCCCTTCAACATCAAAGGATTTTCGCCGGCCTTCACTTTTTGTTGTGTGTATTTTGCTATGATAGTGCCATGGTTTGGTACAAGTTTGAACGAGAGCTTATCTTCCCGACCCATTA
>CAJUYG010000676.1:76658-97366 GCA_910591675.1 Galerucella calmariensis | reverse complement strand
TTTTTTCAATGCCAACTTCTGTCAAGTATTCACTGACGCATCTCGCTTAATGAGGTCTAGCGTTGTCCTGCATCAGGATAAAGTTATCGCCAATAAATGGAGCGAATAGAACCACCTGATATGCCAAAACTTCCTCAATATACCGTTGTGAAGTCAGTGAGCCCCCATTGATAAACACTAATTCCGTAGAGGCTTCACTTGATATGCCTGACCATACCATTACGGAACCTCCGTTATGACTCAGCCTAGGGCTAAAAGCACATTCTTGGAATCGTTCCCCATTTCGTCTCCATACTCGTTTTCGTCCGTCTGGTGAATGTAGCGAGAACCTGGACTCATCGGTAAAGAGTATATTACTCCATTGCATAAGATTCCAATTGCTATGTTCACGAGCAAAGTGCAATCTCGCTACCCGGTGACGTGGAAGTAACTTAGGCTCAGTTGCTGGCCTAAAAGCTTTTAACCCAACATCATGTAATCTTCGGCGAACTGTCCATTTACTTACATTTTTACCACAAACCTCCAGAAGTCGATTTCTTGTCTGTACTGAAGTCAAATGACGATCCCTTAGAGAATTTAGTACAATAAATCTGTCATCTTGAGCGGTAGTTACCCGTATTCTACCACTACCAGGCCTTCTTGTGTTTCTTCCAGTATCCCCAAAACGTTGTAACACCCTTTGAATGGTAGAACGACTAACATTGAGTAATCGAGCCAGATATCTTTGGCTTCGACCATCTTCCACAAGAGCTACTGCTTTAGCACAATCTTCAGCACTTAAAACCCTAATTAAGACTTAAAAATTGTCAACGTTGATATTGACAATATTAACATTAACAAAAAATTGCCTAGCAACCGCCCAACAATTGAAAACACATACGCTCCTTTCGAATTGCATGAATGAAATATGGAACTTTTTTGAATTTGAATTTTCCAAAATGTCCTTTTTTATGTAAAACGAGAAAATACACATGTATTTCAACTTTTTGTATTTAGAAGGAAGTCCTTTGTTGATAAACAATACAAAGTATAATTTAAAAACCAAAATAATAACCAAATTAAGCCGATTTTGAAAAAATAATAGGTGGCCCGTTTTTTCTGCACCTGAGTGTATTTTAGATTTGGTTGTTTTGTATTTATTTAACAGTCAGAAATACCTCAGCAATTAAGGCAATGTTGAAGAAGGCATCAAATGAAAATCAAATCAACTCAAACATGAATAAGATAACTACAAGAACCAAGTGTTTTGCAAAAAACACTTGTTCATCATCAGATTCATTAATATGTGGTGGTCTTGCCCTAATGACTATGTTTGTACTGGTATCATACATATGTTATTATTTCGGAGTATTTGCACTGAATCGGATAATAGTGGAGCTCCTATTATTGCTTATTGTACATCTGTTGTTCTACAATACCCTACTGATCCAATAAAAGTGTTAACTCTAGATATTGAAGCAATACTGTATCGACGGAAACTTGTTGATAATCATTTATCTAAAATAGAATAAAACATTTACAATTAAAACAAGGAAATCGGGCTTTAAGGAGAGATAGCCAATTCATTTTTTACAGCTAATAATTTTACCTTATTTCTTCCTTTAATGCTATCCATCATAACACCATAGTGAACAATTTTCAAAAAATGATTGATGATTGATTGATTGATGATTGATGATGATTGATGAGTGTGAATAATTATTGAATGATTTCAACTAGTAGCAGTCTGTACATTTGAAGTACCTACTTAAATTTATAACTAAGACTTACCAAGTACTATGACTTTTTTTCTTATTCCAAAATTAGTCCAATATTATAGGATAACTTTGTTTCATTTTCATTATCATTCATAGTGATTGTAATGAAATTATTAGTGTTAGCATATAAACCGACAAAAATTTAGAGGGCACTTCAAAATAAATTTGAGGTTATGAATAAAAGGAGCAAGTAATCGGAACTAGTTGGAACCACAGATAATCTAGCCGAGCTCACTCTAGTTGGTGGAAAGGGGGAAAGCGATAGTGCAGCTATATTCAAAGCGAGTGCTTAAAAAGAATAAACAAAGTGAACAGAGCGAATTCCGTAAAAAGAACGCAACAAATGACCACAGAATACTACAAGATAGAGAGGTTAATCAATACAAATATTGTTGGATGCTGTCTTCTACGTGAAAGTCATCTTTGTCATAGGTATGCAACCAAACATGCATGAGTGCCTGTTCCGTTGCATACCACTTTGTTGCTTATAGCTATGATACATAGTGTCCAAGTGAAATTATACTAGGTAATAAAATTAAAATGGTTTTATTTTATAATTATGGAAAGATTCCACGTAGTGAAGGTTGAAACATTTTAAAGTAAAATATAACTAATGAAATACAACTAAATATATATTTGCTAAATCTAAAATAGGTCTTTTTGTTCTATCTTCTTCCTCCAATGATTGAAATTTTTTGTGTCTCGAAATATTGTGAAAGTAACTGTTGGAACAAATTAATGGAGTTATTTTCGGTGGTGTACCTAAGTGTAGTTTGAATTATTGGTCGTGATTTCCAAGGATTATAACTCTTTTTATAAGGTAAGTCTTTATTTCACTCTGGTAGTTCCTATATATAGCACTAAATAAATACTCTATATCTTCATTTTCCATATATTTTTTTCGAAAGACCTAGGTTAACCATGTTGTTTTCTCTTTTATTCTTTATTTACTAGACATAAATGAATACAATGTATTTAAAAAGGTTTTTATAATATTTTGGATCTTTTATGAACAATTTTTATACAAAAAGTATAACCGATTTATAATTTATCAACAAACTGAGTACTTATTTGATTTTGGAATAGTTTAAAACATTCATTAATAGAATAAGTTATATACTTTTCGAATCTATTCAGTTACTGTACAATATGGTAGTTATTTTATTAAACTTTTTGTGTATTCATTTATTTCACAAATATTTTTTTCAAAATAGGATAGCTATATAAACATATTCTATATTTATTTATTTTCCAAACATATAGGGTAGCTATGTTGTTTCCTTTATTTTCCCAATATATTATCTTCTCTTTATTTCTGACTACTACCTCTAGCTATAAATAAATACACTGTATTTAAAATCTTTTGGAACTTTTACAAATAATGTTTATACAATAAGTTCAACTGATTTAAAGTTTATCAAAAAATTGAGTTAGTAATTATTTTATTTTGAAATAGTTTGAAACATTCATCAATAAAGTAAGTTATATACTGCATCTAAATAATTTCTTACTACTGATTTACATTTTACATAACATATAATATTATGAAATTGGAATATTGTTACAAATTATATATTAGAAATTAAAAAGGTTATAAACTCAATTTTCAAATGACATTAGTATAGTTCTTTTCATTATCCAAGAAACTGACCTGTCCTGAGATGGGATAATGACATGCAATAAAGCCATAAAAGTATTAGCTGTGAAAGTGATGTATATATTTTGTTGGCGAATATTAAATTATTACCTGAAAACTCTATAAGACTTTTGGTTATGGTTTTATTGCATCTCAAGCTTAAGTCAAGTCAGTTAGATATTGAAAAGAGATATAAGCTATTTTGTTTTCCGTATATCCTGAGTGTGAATTTATTTGTTCATGTTTAAAAATGTTTATTCCTACAGTTTGCAAGGTAAGACAAACTTCTGGCAGGGTGCAGCCGGTAGAAAAACATCCTGTAAGCCGGTGGGAAATATTTTCCGTCGGTTGTAGACTTTTTGACCGATTGATTATATTTTCTACTGGCTGGGGTCATCTTCCAGCCATGGGGGACAAACTTCCATATACGAAGGGTAACTTTCAGCCTTTATATCCAAAAGACTCATGTCATTGCTCATTTTTCTGAATATTATCCCCCAGACATTGGTAAGCTTTTTATTTTACTGTTCAAGTCCAAATTGGTGGTTTACGATTGACTTTTTCCTTCACGGAAGCACGTAGTACCACACTGTGGGAAAGTGCTCGTTCCTAGGTTGTCGGTAAGGCTCGTTTCCAAAGCGAGCAGTCAACTAGACGGGGCGAGTGCGCAAAGTGTTTTCCGTTTGTCGAATGGGTATGGAATGGGAATGACAAGCTGGGGAAATAGTTGTCCAGTATGGGCTATCAAAATATTGTAGATCCCAAGGAGGCTACATGCAAAACGGCTATACTTGTGGCAGTTATGGACTAAACATTTTTTTCAGCGCTTCCTTTTCAGCACACTAACACTCTCTTACAGGCTTCAGAGATTCCATCGAATTGTTAATGAATTTTTTAATTTTGTTTGAGTTTCTGTTACAGAAATTTTCAGCGATCAGCGATGGATATTTTGCTCTACAGAATTATTACTCTGCATTTTTATTTTCATAACTGCATGGGTTTAGTATTTGCATGCTCAAGCTTGAGTGTAGTAGGGGTTGGTAAAGTAGTATATTGGGGTGCTTTTATATGTCGATTTTAAAATATCTTTATGCTGTGTAATAAGTGTTTATTATTATTTGTTCCTGTTTGTATATTTTTATAACTGCACTTTGCTGGTAAAGACAAACTTCTGGCAGGGTGCAGCCGGTAGAAAACAACCTGTAAGCCGGTGGGGATTATTTTCAGTCAGTTGTGAACTATTTGACCGATTGATTATATTTTCTACTGACTGGGGTTATCTTCCAGCCATGGAGGACAAGCATCCATCTACGAGGAGCAACTTCCTGCCACAATTACTTATATCTTATATTTGTTCATGTAAAGCTCTGTATACTCTCCCTTACCTCAAGTTTTAGAATAGAAAATATATTTGCTTTGCCTTTTCTCATAGATCAGGTCTTGGAGAAAGTTCTCTCTCATTCTACCAAAGGCCTGTTTGGCAAATAACTCCATTAATTTGTTTCAACAGTTACTTTCACAATATTTCCAGACACAAAAACTTTCAATCATTGGAGTAAGAAGATAGAACAAAAAGACCTATTTTAGATTTAGCAAAGATAGATTTTGGAAAAATTGGACTAAGAAGTTAAAGTACAAAATTATATACCAACATGAATGTTTTTCCATTAAACAAACTCTATTCCCTTAGGTCCATTGTTATTTCTACTTCCGGGTACTGTTAGAATATCAATAATAATTATTTATACTTACTGTCAAACCTTATTAAAACACACAGTTCCTCCATTGCATTGTCGTAATATTTTCATATTCCAACAAAATAAACTGAGATTGATTGACATGCTGTTGTTGTTTTTCTTTCACTTTCCTAAAATATACAGAAACTTTAAAATGACAATTACTAAATGTTACTTTAGATATTTGAACTTATGTGTTGTTTTCTGTTCCAGAAAAACTAACAAATATTAAAATTATTTCAACTAGAACTGCTTTAATTTATAAATAGGACTTATCAAGTAATAGGGCCAAATCAGATAATGGTTAAAGTAGTTAAACATCCTACTGGTCCAATAAAAGTGATACTCTAGTTATTGACACAGCTGTATCAATGACAACTTGCAGATAATATCTACAATGGAAGTAAACATATTTACAATTACTACAAATAAAACGAGTAGGAAAAACAAAATAGCCACTGATAATAGTAAATAAATATATTTTAGTAGTCCTTATTTCTTTCTTTCTTAATTCTATCCATCAGAATATTTAGATAAACAATTTTCACATAATGATTAAACGGTGTGAACTGGTATAGTAATATTATATATTGTAGTTTTTATAGACGAATAAAAAAGTATCATCTATTTCAACATACCTATCTGTCTTTCTACCGCCTTTGACTTGGATCAAGTAGTGTAATCCCAAACGATAATATTAATAGTGTTGCCAAAAAGTTTAATTTACGGAAAAATTCTTTAAAATAAATACGAGTGTACAAATATTGTAAAAGATAAGCGGGTTTTTTTCTGTGAAGTCAAAAGTAAAATGACAATTTCCAGAACTGTCAACCATCTGTCAACTACCACAGTATACTATTATAAAATAGAGAGGTCACTCAATACAAATGTCAAATGGTTAGGGTTGCTGTATTGTAGTAAGAGGTAAGGCCTTGTCTCAAAGATAAGAAGACGATATAAACCTTTGCGATTCCTATATAAAATCATCTTAGACAAGGAATCTAAGAAAATCATGAATAAAGATTTAGAACAAAATGGCAGTGTAACACATCAGGCGTCATTACAAAAGTGCGGAAATTGGAGAGAGAACTGAAAAAATATTCATGCGTCTGTTTTTTATTTAAAACTCAAACTTTTTCCGATTTGTGTAAGAGCAAACAAAGTTATTACATCAGAAAAGAATTTGTTATTATTTCAAAATATTCCAAATAAGGGGCGGCAGTTGGGAGGCATGCATCACCCTGAAAAATATCACCACACGACCCTGATTCATCTGAAATAAATACTTGAACTTGTCATTAAAACTTACTAAGCTCACCAAACCAATTAATAAGTTTCTCGATTCCTGTTTGATAAAACCAAAATTTCAAATGTTTCACATTTGAAGAAGGTAACTAGCATAGGGCATTCACTATTCTGTTGATTGACAGATTATATGTCATATGCATAGTACAGTTGATTTTTGACCAGTTTTTTTAATTAAGAAATATTATGATTTACACATTAAAATATAAAAAGTATCACAAACTATATATACAAAAAAATTGTAAATTCTCACATAAACTATGCTAATTCTTCTAAATTTGAATTTGCTGCCGGATCAGGTCCTAAGTATGGCATAGTGTCAGTCCAATACCAGGATGGATTTCTAGTTTCTTGTAAACGAAATACATTTGGTAATACATTACTAAGTATACTGTAATACGAGCAGTAACGAATGCCAGCACCGGGTATTTCAGAGTTATAAGGTGGTGCCAAAACATCTATAAATGCTGCTGGTCCATCTACGCTATAAATTTCATGAATGTTTCTCTCATTTGGGTCCAAGATGCAAGGTTTACTTTCAACTCCAACTACATCATTGCTAACCAATTCTGCCGTTACAAAATATTTTCTTGCATTTTTATCAGGCATCAAATTGCTTGTACCAGACCCAGTTTGTGAGGGAGTATCTCTTAAACTTCTTGTATCTACTTCTATGGTTTTAGGAGTATTTATAGAATAACTTATTACTCTAATTCTGCCTGCTATTACTTTGATTAAGCCATACATTTCTGGATGATTGTGTAGGGGTAGTTTCTTATCTTTTTGTACAACAAAAATACCCATGGTAAGAACATTATCTTCATAAACGTCTATGTAAGTTACAGGAGCTCCTTCTCCACCTTTATTAATAGTATTTATATCAAAATTTAGATCTTCTGCTGTTGTTTTATCTAGTACCGCAGCTAAATTATTCAAATTAGGTATAAAGTGAATTGGTTTACTTGTAAAGGTTAATAGTGCTTGCTTCAATACCTTTTGAATATGACTAGTCATGGCAGTTAAACTTGTATTGATTAATCAATTCTTGAAAATCAGTGGTTATTTAATTTAACATTTGTACGATTTCTTTATTCTATAGGGGTAACAACTTATATAATTAAACTATTATTTATTGATATAAATTCAGTGATACGCATAGATTAGGGGAGGTGATACGTCAAAAATCCGAATTTTCATTTTCTGACATTTGCCAATGAATAAACATAGTTGGCAACATTGATATTATTGAAAAAACGAATGAATTGGTGCGTTCACCTAATCGAGACAGCACCATAGAGTAATAAATATTTATTACTCTATGTAGTGCTGTCTAAGATTTACGAACGCGCCCATGTACTTGACTCTGAAGTTGGCCATTTATTATTTTCAGAGTCAGAGAGGTTATTATTTAGTTTTCACTGTTTTCAGCATTTATAAATTATAAAGTAGTTATTTCTGAAACATTTTAAATAATGGCAGACGAAGAATTTGACGAAAATGATGTAGCAGATGATTTTGATGAAGAAGTCGATGATGACAACATTGAAGAACTTGAGCAACCCGAAGAGGATGGAGATAACATAGATATTTTAGCACCAGGCCAAGCTGGTGGAGGAGTACCAAAAAGCAAACGAATAACAACCAAATACATGACGAAATATGAACGAGCTAGAGTTTTAGGTTAGTGCAATATTAATTCAAGTCTACACAAATGCATTATGTTCTATCTGTTGTAGGAACAAGAGCTTTGCAAATTGCCATGTGTGCTCCAGTTATGGTTGAATTAGATGGAGAAACTGACCCATTACAAATAGCAATGAAAGAGTTGAAACAAAGGAAAATTCCGATTATTATTAGAAGATACCTACCAGATCACTCCTACGAGGATTGGGGTATAGATGAACTTATCATTATAGACCATTAAGTGTTAGAAATATTTTTTTATACTGTGTAAGTAAATAAAAGTGTTTATATAGTAAATATTTGTTTAATTTTAATAGCAATCAATAAATTACCATAAATAAACATATTCAATGTTTTCTCTTCTTTTGTCTATCGAAAGTATTAAGTTCACTTTGTTGTACAGCTGCTTCAGAGAAGATTCTTTTAACTTTGTCTTTACGCTCAGAGTCACTGAAAAAAATATAATTTGTTAAAGCAAGTATTTTTAGATAGTAGATGTACGAACCTTTGTATCTGTCTATTTATTTTAACTCTTCCCAAAAATGCATTATCTCTTCGAATCTCTCTGAGAGCCCCTTTCTTTTCTCTTTTCAACTTGTGCATTAGTTTACTTTGCTGAGCTTTTTCTTTCGATTGATATTTATGCTGTTTCCCATCGTATCTGGAAAAGTTTACAATTTGCAATAAAAATAACTCTACAAAAATATTTGTTACTTACATAACTTGTATTTTTGGTTCATAAAGCCTTAACGCTTTAGGTTTAGACACCTCAGTAACAAGATATTCTAGTGTTCTTTCCTCTTTCATTTTTTTCAATAAAATAATTAGATTTTTTAAACTATTTTGTACAACTTTTGGATAATTACTGCTCGGGACTAATTGGAGATGTTTTAAAACTGTTTCAAAAATTTCTACGTTACTTGATAGAACTTTGTAATGTTCTATAAATTGTTCTAGATGGTTTAAAACACTGTACAAAACCCTCACTTGGTATTCATATGTTATTTCCTCTAGACAAAAATCTGTCGTTTTCATCTTCAAAGATTCAGATGCTTCTAAGCTGTTTTTATTGATAATTACCAAGTGGGAAGATGTCGATTTAAAGGGAGGAGGGATTTTTATAAGCTTTACGCTTGCTTTTGGAATTGCCATGTGTAATAAACCCGATAGATAGTTGATAACAGCTGGTAGATATCTTTTAGACAAGACTGAATACTAAAAAGTGAAAGTACAAATAAAACATTCAAATGCACTTAAAATTGTTGATAAAAATTACCTCTAATATTAATGAAGTTATAAACAACCCATATGAAATAGATCTTCTATCCTTCGCCTTACATTTCGTTAAAATTTGTTCCATAAAAATGTAACAAGGTGTTACAATTTGATGCCTGAAGTCTGATGTCGAAAACAACACACTAACTAATTTAAAAAATATCAATACTTCAATACCAGGAAAAACTTTTGGTCTCTTTTTATACTCTTCAAATTTTTCCTTGATAACTTCCAAAATTGATTTATGAGCATTCTCGGGATTTAGTTTGGCAAGTTCGTATATCTGTGGCACTAAACGTTGGAAGATGCAAAAGTGTTTTTTTGTTTTTTCAGCATCTATTTGTTCAGAAAAAAGATCATTCAAGTATTGGAGAATATATGCAAATAGTAGACTCAGTTTGCTTTTATTATTTTCAGATAAACTGGGGTGATTACATTTTATCATTCTTTCAATAACAATATTCTCATTGCTTTCATAATTTTCTAGAGATTGTAGTAAGTTTTCGTAAGAATCTGGGAGTTCAAATGTAAATGGTATGCCTAAACTTTCTTCTCTTTCTTCTACCAAAGAAATTTCAGTTTTTGATAAATTTTCATCCAATGAAATTGCTTGCTCTATTTTTTTTAATTCTCCAGTACGTCTTGAATCAATTTTACTTTCTTCTGTTTTTTGAAGTTCATTATTCATATCACTAATTTCATTTTCTTTCAATTCATTATCATTTTTCTCAATCTCTTCTGCTTCATCTCCTGTTTCATTGTCACTATCTTCCTTTAAATCTGATAGATTATCTTCAGATTCTGATTCCAATTCTTCATCAGAACCTTCATCCTCATTTTCATCTTGTTCTTCTTCAATATTCTCCCTGTCATTATCATTATTATGATTATTTTTTACTTTCAAAATTGTTCCATTGACATTTGCTTCAATTTGTACATTGGATTCACCTGAAAACAATCTTGAATGATATTAAATATGAATCAGAAAACAATGAACCTACCTTCTGGATTATAACTCAACATATTTTCTTCAATGTCATCACCATCACTATCGAAGACAAAACCATCATCTAAATCATCTGCACTTCTATGATACTGCTTTGGTTTATCTTCACTGTTTATCATTCTTTTTATTCTTTCTTGTTCCAGCAATTCTAGATTTTCTTTTTCTTCTTTAGCTATTTCATCTTCTGTTTTTAATCTGTCAGATACAGTACCACGTTTATCAAATTTCAACTCTCTCATTACTTTGTCATAATCTTCAACCTGCTTTTTTGGTTCGTTTTCCACATTTTGTTTATTTGTGGTTACTAATGGAATGAGATCTTTCCATTCGGTATCTAATTTTTCTGTCAATTCTAGTGTAGCTTCCTTGAGCTTTTGTTTTTCAGCTTTTCTCTTTTTTGATTCCACTATAAGTTGATTTATTAGATCTTTATGAGTCATAGCACCTTCTTTTCCAGTATTTGTAAATAAACCACCTCCGAAATGAGCTTCTTTTACAAAATTAGATTCTAAATTTCCTGTTTTATTTTCATTGTCAAAAAAATCCTCCTCATCAGACCTGGGATCATCGAATTTTTCAATTTCATTCAGTGTTTGTCCTCTGTGTGTTAAAATTTCATCATCAGCAAGATTGAAAATGTTCTTTTTGTTGTGACTTTTCACTTTTAAAGCTGTGAATCTTGCCAAAGTTTTTTCTTCATAGTCCATGTTACCTTTTTCTCCTATACGTCTGTCTACGAATGTATTGTTTTTATTTTGAACTTTATATTCTTGTAGAAGGGTAGATTTTCTCTTTTGGATGGCTTTTGCCCTGGCTACTCCAGGAAGACCTCTATCATTTTTTTGTTTTTTACCCAAAACTCTAAGCTTTTCTTTATTCACATGAATTTCAAAAGGATTCATCTTTTTTGGTTCTTTTTTTGAATGAACTCGGTCTGACAATATTCGTTTCTTGTTCTTTGACTTAGCCATTTTTTTTATTAATAGTATATCAATTCAATTAATTGTTTGCAAGAAAATAAGCAAGTTTATATTTTATTTATCTAGCACATTGAACCATAACCTAAAAATTGGAAATGTCCAAATCTGTCTTCTTTTTAAAAGCTCCATTTTTAAGCTCTTGCACAGCTATCTTATAACAAACATACGTGTATGCAACTTCACCACATTTACTTGTTAAACTTGTTGCATACTTTAAGTAAGAACAATTATGTATTTTTTATAAATAAGGATGATAATAAGTCAAATAAAATTATATCTACGAACGTAATTTGTCAGTTTAAAGCTTATAACAATAAAATAAGAACTGTTTACGTGTATTTAAATAATTAATAACCGCAAATTCTAAATTTTTTGCATTTCTGTTTCTACCAACCTGTTTTAAAACAATTTTTGGTACCTACACTATATTTTATATTTATATTTATTCTAGCGACAGCGTGCATATGAGAATCAGAAGTGGGATAATAATTTAAGAAATTGTATATAGGCAATTATTTTAGGCTTCTCTTTGCTCTACATTATTATTTTCGATAATATGCGACAGTCTCAAAGAAATTATACTGTCTGAAAATTCAATAGAACCATTCACTCAATCAGGCCGCGATGAATAGAAGTTAGACGATCCCACAATTTTCATAACGTCCCATTATTTGAACTGAATTTTCAGCACGTGTAAAAATTATCACACAAAAAAGTAAAAACTCTGTTCTAGTTAGAAAGGCTACGCGTGCTAAGAAAAAAAAATAATGTCCCCTGCCTAATGAGTCTCAAATTTATACAGTGCGTCCATAAAGTAACGCATACATTCATTATTAGCAAAATATACAATAATACTAGTAATCCCCGAAACAGATACCCTATATACCCTTTAGGCTTTTGAAACTTTAGTTCTTTACGCCAGGTTATGTTTGAGCGACCGGGGGTAGCAACGCAAAAGATCTGACCGTTACGTTACGTTACGTTGCTTCGTTATGTGCCTTGCTTGCGTGCTTGTGCTCTCTCCTTAGTCTCTCTCTCGTTTACGAAGCAGCGATTCATATGCTCCGGCCGGGATTCGAACCCGGGCCGCCCGCGTGGAAGGCGGGCATACTACCACTGAGCCACCGACGCTGTATTAAAATTCTATGCAAAGCTGGTATTCGCAGTGCTGGTGATCTACTTGAATTTGTTCGGATAAATTTTTACTATTATTTCCATAATTTTTTTGAGCGATTGATCTTTTTTGTTTATTTACAGCACCGGCTCTCAAAATGACACGAGGATTAAGGGGTCTAGCACATTTACTTTTCGAAATACAGGGTGTTGACATTTTGAAAACTTGAATGTTTTAATTCGATAACTTTAAAATGGATGGATAAATTGATTTGACATTTGGCAGGTTGTCTTTAAATGTAAAAGGGCATATTTTGATAGAAATAGATTGTGCAACTAGTGTGGATATGATGGCCATATCGCACGAGGACAAAGTTTGAGCACGATGCCGTAGGCGGAGTGCTCAATCGTTCAAGTGCGATATGGACAATCCACACACGAGTCGAACAGCATATTTTTTCTACGAGCCACTTAAGAAAAAATCTAGAAAATAAAAATTTCTATAAACTGTAATATAACTTGAAATTGAAAATTCAACAATTCAATTTTATGTTTCCACTAATTTTTTTGTGGTAAACGTACAGTTCTTGAATGTCCAATTTGTATAATGCTACGGTTTCCCCTTTTAAATATACGATGCTATTATAAGTAGATGTTGCCAGTCGGACTCCCTCATGAAGGGTATCGTACCATTATCTGTAATAATGAATATTCTGCTAAATATTTCAAACGTCTACCTGTTGTCGTTATTAATATCAAGCAGAATAGTTATTTGAAAATAAAATTAACAATAAAAAAAACTTCCTCACGGGGAATCGAACCCGGGTCTATCGCGTGAGAGTCTGGTATGCTTACTACTCGACCACCAAAGAATATGCAAGTCGTTTATCTATAACGTCAAATGTATTACATAATTTTTGCTTAAAAGGAACTAAAGTTCCTACCTTGTCTCCCGCGACACGTTCTACCTTTTTTAAATTGTAATTAACACTAAATAAATTCCAGACACCTCTGCAAAAAAACGTTTTGAAACGTTGTATGGTATCTATTTTTAAACGCGGCGCACATTTTCCCTCTTATTTGCGTTTCTTTTTTCTCCGTTTATTTGTTTGCAAGAGTTTCAAGGTTTATGAACCCTTAAAAATTATTTCAAGTTCAGTTAACTATTACAGAAAAAATAATTCATGCAGTTATAAGGGTTGCTGGCACATTTTTCCAATCGATCATTTACTTGAGGTAATAGTATGTACGACACTGTACATTTTAAAAGACTTGGATCATTTGGCGGTTTATAAATATCTTGATGTCACAAAAAAACGTATGCTAACGTTATGCTTCAACGTTTGTTTCAAAGATATGTAGAAATAAAATTCTACATATTGAAAATGTAATTGTTAACAGGCTTTTAAAGGGATGTTATTTGTCATATCGTAAATGTTTTCGAATTGTCACTTACGATTTACGAGATCTGGCAAATGTACTTGTAGTATTTTATGAAAGATGAATA
The DNA here is from genome assembly GCA_910591675.1 of Galerucella calmariensis. Classification (NCBI taxonomy): domain Eukaryota; kingdom Metazoa; phylum Arthropoda; class Insecta; order Coleoptera; family Chrysomelidae; genus Galerucella; species Galerucella calmariensis. The sequence goes on along the minus strand of CAJUYG010000676.1, from coordinate 83,368 downwards.
TTTAATAAATTTGCAGGTTTAAATCTCGTTCAGGATTGTATGGAATTTAATTGAAAGATATAGTTCTTTTCACGATGTAGGCAATAAAGCCATAAAAGTATTAGTCGTGAGAGTCGTATTTACCTAGAGTAAGCAAAAGTATTTATATTTAAGTATTCAACATTTTAAGGGAAAATATGATGCTATTTTAGATTCCTTTTTTAAAGCACCTTCTAAACGGGCAATATTTTTAGTGCAATATGAGGCTGCAATATTGGCAACTATTATAGCCCAGTGTTACGGGCTCAAAACATTATAGGAGCATCAAAAGTCACTCATATATTATTTATAAAAGCGTTTATTATTAAAAAAAAAGATTAGTAAGAAATCAAAATAAAAATAAATAAATAAAGTAACAATAATCAAAATAATTAAAATCAGCCCGCTAGTCTATAAAGACAAGACCACAGGAAAGAAGCTTTGTATCAATCCAAATTATTAAATGTGGTGACCTTGACCTTCTCTTAATTTGATTAATAACCAATATGTAAAAGGCCATTTTTCTTAAGAAGGTCAACTGTCAGAGAAATTACGTTTTTTTGGGTTTTTAATGGGTGATGAATGGTCCATAGCAGTTTTGGGAAAAACAATCGAAAATCTTCGGATATCTGTGCCATCCATATCCCATTTTGGAACTTTAGTTCTTCACGTCAGGTTATGTTTGAGCGACCGGGGGTCGCGACGCAAAAGATCTGACCGTTAAGTTTAATAGACTAAGTAAATTTCTTGTACTACTGCAAAATTAATAAAAATACTGTAAGTCCTGTGTAATGGTTATAGAAAATTTGGTAGTCTTCTAACTTATCAGTACCAGAATGAACTGATTTGGTACACAGACGGATCAAAGAATGAGCTCGGCACCGGAGCAGGCATATACAGCAAGTCGAGCAAATATGAAGGTCTCGCTTGGTAAATACACCTCGATATTTCAAGCAGAGGTCTATGCAATACTTGCATGTGCAAGGGCAAATAACATGAGAGCCTACAACAACTGGCAGATCAGGATCTACAGTGACAGTCAAGCTGACCTTAAAGCACTTCAGAGCTCTAAGGTAACATTTCGGCTGGTATGGGAATGCGGCGAAGAGCTTAGAAGACTGGCGACTCGGAACAGTGTAACACTGGAGTGGGTCCTAGGTCACAAAGGAATAGCTGGCGAACTCGCTAGTGCAGGATCGTCAACCCTTATGAACGGACCCGAACTAGCTGTGGGCATTCCCAGATGCTCAACTAGGGTGGGTAAAAGAACAACACAATAAACACTGGAGGAATACTCCCAAGCAAATACATGGGAAGAAATTCATAAAAGAACCATCAGAAAAAGTAGCGAACGTACTGCTCTCAATGAGCGCCCCATAACGGGGCTACTTACGGGACACTGTCCCACAAAGGAGCACTTGAGCAAAACAGGACTGTATAACGGAGACCTTACATGCAGAAGATGCAAAAAGGATACCGAAACAGTTCTGTATATATTATGCAACTGTGAGACGCTGGACCACAGGAGGCAGAAACTGTATGTAAGACCCCAAATGACTCCAGAAGACTTCTACAACCAACCAGCGAAGAACCTGTATGAGCTAATAGGTACAGGGAACGGAGAATCCACAATAAGCCCATGAGGTTGAGGTGGTGCCGGCGAAGGGACGGCTCCTTAAAAAAAATTTCAGTAAAAACTTTCCTTGTCAATAAGTAAATAAAATATATTCCAATTCAAATTCCAAGTTCTATCTGCCCAAAAATTCATTTAAAATGAATACAGCTCGTAAATACAAATTGCCATGATCCAACCGATTTAATTTTCCTCTTCAGACACGTGGTTGAATGTTTCTCTATTTTGATATAATTTTCATATTTTTTTCGATTCCATCCACAACGTCGGTGGAATAATTGCACTCCTACGAGTTCTCTTCTGTATTTTTATATCAAAACATTATTATACATAAAAGCAATCTGCATTCTTAAAATAAATGAAAAATTGGGCTCACTAAATATTGTCGGAAATAAAAACCACGTGGACATCAAAGGGAAATTATGAATGTACAAATACAGATACCCAAATTTTTTTCTTAACCTTAACATTTTCCTTTATTTGTACTAGAAAATAAATCTGGTCAAACGCTTTCAGAGCTTCACTTTTACTTGTCCACGAATTACTAGTTTTTTTACTGCTAATGCCATCTAGAGTCAAGCTCTTTTTTTTAAGTAGCCGTCCCTTCACCGGCACCACCTCATCCTCCTGGGCTTCTTGTGGATACTCCTAGTGTTCTGACTACACCCTGGTCAGCTAATCCGTTCCCAGTATTAGCTCATACAGGTTGTAGAAGTCTTCTGGAGTAATTTGGGGTCTTCCATACAGTTTCTGCCTCATGTGGTCCAGCGTCTCACAGTTTTTTTTGCATCTTCTGCATGTATGGTCCCCTTTATACATTCCTATTTTGTTCAGGTGCTCCTTTGTGAGAAAGTGTCCCGTAAGTAGCCCCATTATGGTGCCTAATTGTTCCTGCTCATTGAGAGCAGTTCTTTCGCTACTTTTTCTGATGGTTCTTTTATGAATTTCTTCCCATGTATTTGCCTGTGCGTATTCATCCAGTGTTTATTGTGTTGTTCTTTTCAAGTCAAGCTCTTAATTAGCTTTGATTTGTTCTTCTTAAATTAGTTTTTAAAAATTTGGAGGTCACGTTGTTTAGAAAGTGTAAATCGCTTGAACAACTTGGATGTTATGAATCCAGAATCTCCAAAAGAGGATATCCAGAGCGATCCAATGTACTAGAACCTCAAGTAGAGCTACAATACTAGTCTGGATCAGATCTAGGAAGCTACTCTTAAAATATGGAATACGAGAAATGTAAAATTCAAAAAGGATTCAATTAAATAAAACTATATAATATTTTATAACTCGGTATCATAATTTCCTCTTTAAATCCAACAGATATACAGACACTAAACATATCCAAATCATCCCATTACCGAAGAGACCAATTCACCATGGCAAGAAGCGCTTACTGCAGGCAACCAATGATGAAATTGAGCCCAGGTTTGTGTTTAATAAACCCTACAAAATACAAATAAAACAGAACACAGACTCAGATGCTGCAAATGCAGTACGCATATATACAGATGGCTCAAAAATGAAAGAAGGCTCAGGATGTGGAGTTTACTCGAGGGCACTAAGCCTAAGGATGAAGTGGGGAATGGGAAACAATACCAGCGTGGTTCAAACAGAACTGGCTGGTATCTCAATTGCCACGAAAAAACTCACCAGAAAAGGAATTTCTGGCAAAAACATAACAATCTGTACTGATAGTAGACAAGCCCTATTAGCCTTGAACAGACAACGTGTTATATCGGGGCTAGTACTAGAGGGAAGCGGCTGGACTAAAAATTTCAACCTAACGACTTCCACAATTGCGGAACTAGCCAAGCGTTACACCCATGCTCAATCCCTTAAGAGATGGGATGGAATCAAAGGATGCAGTATGGCCAGGATCACCCTGGGCGACCCTGGGAAGCTGGCGTCGAAGAAATATTTTGCGATGACCAGGAAAAACCTACGTTTAACAGTAGGATTTCTGACTGGCCACTGTCAACTAAGGAAACACCCCCATACTATGGGACTAGTGGACACACCTCTATGCAGTATGTGTGAACAGGAAGATGAAACTGTCAGACATGTCTTATGCGAGTGTCCGGAGTTATCGTCAATAAGAGAGTGTGTGTTCGGTGAGTCTTGGTCTACACCTGTCTCCTGTCTCCTAATGACCTGTCCACCTTCCTGGGAAGGACAGGATGGACGATGTTCTAGGAGGATGTTCAATGGGTCCCATGTGGCCTAAGTGCTGTGAGTCTACAGTCACCCTCCCTACTCTACAAACAGATACCGAAGAGACCAATTTACTTTTCAGAACTCTCAACAGCATATCCTGAAGCCACTTTTTATAGTTTTCGTAGCTCATGGAATCATGATAATCTCCCGATCTTTTAGTGGGCTTATAATACGTCTATAGACATCACTTCGACATAATCCGAATTTCCGGGCGCCAAAGAAAACCCAAGAAACAATAATCTTAAAATATAGATCGCGAAATAAAACAATACCACTGAATATTCGTCGAATACGTTTCGAGAATGCTGACTGTGTTTAAATTTTCGTTTCTACCGAAAAACAACACTGATATTATGAGTATATCAGTTTAAAATCGAACATAAAATTGATTTCATTGTTTGGGAATTTCTTTTGAAATCGTGGAATATGTTGGGACGTACAAAAAATTATTTTCAAGGTGAAAATCTAAAATTGGTCGTATCTGTCATTATTCGTCAAACATGAAGTAAGCTATAAAAGATTCTAGGACATAGGCAGAGGGTAAATTTTTAATTTTTTATACAGCTTGTCCACGGATGGAGTTATTCTTGATAAAAAGTTTTGCTTGTTCTGAAACCCCATAAAATAGAATAAATTTCAAGTTTTTCAAAACCCGTCTCATTTAATGGCCAGTTTTATGAAAACCTGGAATCTGACTTTTTGACATTTCTTCACATATTGGCTAATATCTCGGGAACCTTGAGGTTTGCAAGGTTCTAGTCTACGCCATTCGATTCAGAATTGAATTTTCTATAAAAAGAGGAATTTTCCACATCGAAAAACCTTATGGATATTAGAATTTTCAGGTTTTGAAAAGTCCACACCGAAACTTATACTAATTTGCGATGACTAATAATTTTCAAAAATTGACCAACCCCCCACAGGGGTGAAATCTCGCCCCATATCTCTCACATGTACTACCTGCAAATTTCTGGAAAAAATGATCAATAGAAGACTCCTATATGGTTTTTGTAGAAGTACAAAATTATTCCTAGTGCCCAATCTGGTTTCCGACGTCATCGATCTACTCGTGACAACCTTGTCTTATTGCAAACATCTCCTCAACAATAAATAATCAACAGGATCTCGTAGTAACTCCAGAAATGCAATAATCAACAAACTATTACAATATAAACTAGATGGCAACATTCTCTTTTTCATACAAAACTTTTTAACTGCAAGGTCATTTAGAGTCTCTGCAAATGGTAAACTTTTCCAGCCTCACACCCAAAATGATGGTGTCCCTTAGGGATCTGTATTAAGTCCCACCCTATTCATCCTTTCAATAACCGACTTATGCACCAACTTCCCTACTCCCATCAAATATGTTCAATATGCTGATGATTTAATTGTTTACTGCCATGGAAAATCTGTTTCCACAAAACTTCTACAAAACGCAGTAAATTTGCTGCAAGATAGAGCCAACAACCTCTCCTTATCTCCAAGTAAATCGAAGGTCATAACGTTTAGCAGAAGATCCCCATCCGGTACACCGCTAATCTTCTTTAATAACTCCCTGTTACCTGCTGTTAATTATTGCAAAATTCTTGGATTAACTTTCGACTCTCGGCTTAATTGGAAACTTCATATCAACACACTCAAAGGCATTTGTCTTAAAAGACTTAATATCATCAAAGCTCTCTGCCACTATCACTGGGGATCCGACGAAAATACCTTATTAAGCCCTTTACGACATACAACCATTAATCGGCTGTCTCTCCCTCGATTTCCTAACCAGGAGAGAAGCTGCTGTCATTAGACGATTGCGGATCAACCATACCAGATTTACATGGTTACCTGATGTCTTCTGAAAACCTTCCCGTCTGCCGTCACTGCAATAGTGCTTTAACCGTTAAACATATTCTCACAGACTGCCAGGAATACACCATTACATACAAGCGCCTAGACCTAACACCAAACCTGAGAGAGCTTTTAAACTGCACTGCTGAAATCTCAAAGACTTTGAAATTCCTCAAATCGACTAACCTCTACCACAAAATATAAACTAGATTGATATTTTACCGAGTTTTTTACATGTTTTATGTTTTAAGTGTATGTATTTATAATATGTCTTTTTGTCTTTTGTACAGTGCCAATGGCCATAGTTGTCGAGGCACTTACATTCTAATAAAAAAAATAATTTTTTTTCACCTATAGGATACTCCATCCGTGGACACGCTGTATACTACAATACGAAATTCAGTTATTTCTCTTATCTCTTAATTGCTACGATAAGTTTTTCAATTTTCCATTTAAATGCTTTTCAAATAAAATAAACTTCAATCAGATTTACCCAAATGCCAAGTGCCGATGAACATGGAAAGATGAATATTCAAGCTATCGGGGTGTTTATCTTGAATTAATTGTTTAAATTAATTCACGTGTTAAGCAAGTAAAACGTGATAAGACCACGTTTTAAAACAAATAATTACCGGTAATATGGTTACAATCAATTTCAGGTAAAATCCCGACGCGGCAATATCTGTAATTTTATCAAATGACAACGGAATATAAGGTCAAGGAAACTTCTGGATTGTTAATTCGACTAATCACGTTGTAATTTGAATGAGACGAATGTTTATATTGTATTGACAATCTCGTTATGGAATTCAAATACATGTCGATACATACTTTTTGTTATTGATTCGGAATTAATAATTATAAATTTTGTATTGAGTCGAAGCAAATACTTGGAATAAGATGCAGAAATTAGTGAATTTATAGACCGAAAAAATGGAAAGCATGGAAATTGAATTGACTATAGTTTGGCAAGTTTATCTGGAGCTACGCGGCGTCGGTAAGAGGC
>CAJUYG010000676.1:60243-71658 GCA_910591675.1 Galerucella calmariensis | reverse complement strand
GAGAAGAAGGAGAAGAAGGAGAAGAATATATTTTATTAATATCAAAAAGGCGATCGACTTTACGTGCAAACCGGTAATGTCATAATACTATAATAGTAATAATGATGGAGCCCGTGATCCTACCTAAAAAATAACAAGTCTATACAAGGCGATTTATTTGTAATGTAATGTAGAACGTTCTATCTATCTTATTAGTCGAGTTATGAGCATCTTAATTTAGTTTTGAAAAGTGATTTTCGAAAATTTCATGACTCCATTTGGAGGGGAAGAAATGATTTTATACAAAAACAGACGGTGGCAGTAAATTTCTCGTCCCAAAAAACCCCTCCAGACAAATTTTGAGCATTTTTCAAGTAAAAAACAATTTTTTTGTCGAAAATTTTGAAGCAAGTGGTAGGTATGGAGATATTTAATATAAACAGATTTCCGCTAACTTCCTTTTTGCTCGGAATTAATGACTCAAAATACACTGGAATGTGTAAAATTTTCCGCTGAATCAATTGCCGAAGACTAAAACGTTCTATCTATCATATTAGTCGAGTTATGAGCATCTTTAGTTTTGAAAAGTGGATTTTCGAAAATTTCATAAATCAATTACAAATTTCACAAATCAATTACAAATTTCACAAAATAAAGTTACATAGATAGTTAGATTCGAGTATATAAAAATCAGGAACAAAAATACTTAATTCCATCCTGGTGGTGAAATATTATACCAACATATCAAGTGCATAGACGTGTTCGAATTTATAATCAGTGGCGTCCAAAATTTAATTTGCCGAAATATCACGCAAGATATAAGTGTATTCGATTAACTGAATATTAATAATAATAATAGGTAATTGTAATAGTATATGAATGTCATAGTTTTTTTCAGTAGATCGATATGCAAATCAGTAGATCGGCTGAAAATACAGTGGAACTGTCAACCCTCAAACAAAGCTTCAACTCTAACTGATCGGTTGCCCTCCAGAACAAAATGGACAAAATGGACGACCATTCTTCTTTGTCATCTTTTATCATCTTTCTGTATTTTTCATTATTTTTTTTCTATGGAGAGTTAGGGACGCCACTGTTCGATCCAATTGATACACGCATTAAAATGTATGTGGTGAGGTGCAAGGCTTATCAGGCGGACATCGAACTTTTGGTAGGAAAAAAACCAAATCCGACGAGCAAAGTGGAAAAATGAACAAATAAAAAACATACCGCTAGTTCCATTCGCTTGTCATCCCACTTCGAGCAATCGTTCATTTCTAATATGTTAAGACAGTGTTTGAATTGGAAGATATTGCTTTTTTATCACTAAAAATAGTTGGAGCTCGGGTTCACTTTTCTTTAATTCTAACCGTCATAGATGTTTTCATGATTCTAGACAAAATGAAAACAAATTTTTCATTATTTATTACAATAACTTATATCTATAGTTAGGGAGGCGATTACAGGATTTTTCGGGAATACTCGAGCGTGACTTTATTAAAAATGGTCAGAAGAGAAATAAAAAATGTTTAATATGACTGTATCTTTGGTGGCCTAAACAAAAATCATCAATTAACAACTTAAATAAGCACGGTCGACCGAAAATGAGATTTTTATCACCCCTTTCACAAAGAAACGACCTCGAGAAGTACAATTCTAGATTATTTATTATCTACCAGCTGCTCTTTGTTGATTTTTGTATAAAATAAGGTGAAAAATCTATAAAATCGAATTTGTACACTTGTTGATATGTAAAAACGATCCAAAGAAATAAATACCAACAAGAAAATATACTAAATTTCTCCTGTCTGTTATTACTGAAAAAAAATAAGTGTTACGAACATAAATACGTTATTGCAAAATTATAAGTAGGCTAAGAGACTGCCAGAACAAATTACTATTAGCCTGTTGACGTTTTCATTGTGCAATGAACAAGTTTAGGCAAGCGCGTTGTCGGATCTTTTAAATTGTTCAAGATATACAGATATTTGAAATTAGATTATTGTGCTATCAAACCTAGCTAAGAGAGCTCCGCATCATATCCAAAATAAATAAATAAGTCAATAGTGATTGCCAAAAATTTGGATACGTATAAAGATGTTCAAAAATATAAAGGGTGTTAACAAATTCTTGCGAATTAATTCAGATGATTGTTTCTTAAATATAGGAGTTCAGTCTAAGGTCAGTGTGGCCAACAAAAAGTGATTTTTTCTGACAAAAATGACAGTTAAGGTCTACCATTAAAAACATAAGATTTTTGCTTGCTTTTTATCATTGCGAACATCTATATTGCTTTATTAAAATAATGAATACACCTCCGAAGCGTATATTTTGAAATTTAAAATGACTTTTTAGCTGAATACTCAAACGAATATCAACAAAAATAAATATAACTGACATTTGACATAACTAGTGACACAATAACAGAAATGAAATGGTGACTTGCCAAAAGTTCCTAGAGTTATTGGCCACTGTATTGCTGAGTATTCAGCTAAAAAGTCATTTTAAATTTCAAGATATACGCTCATTATTTTGATAAAGCAATATACAGATCACGTAATTTCTTATGGAACCTTCCTGAATTACACAAGTACGACAAGGAAAATATGAGAAAAACAGCATGAAAGAGAGAGAAAGTGTAACTGTACGCGCGTATCGAAGGCGTGTACCCAGGTCTAGGGGATGGCCGACTGTTGATTGTCCTTCACAGAGAGAAAGAGAATTCACTAGTAGGTGGTATTCAGGACGGACAATAAACATTCGGCCATCCCCTAGACCTGGGTACACGCCTCCGATGCGCGCGCACAGTTACACTTTATCTCTCTTTCAAGTTCTGAATACCACCTACTAGTGAATTCTCTTTCTCTCAGTAAAGGACAATCAACATTTGGCCATCCCCTAGACCTGAGTGCACGCCTCCGATGCGCACAAACAGTTAAACTTTCTCTCTCTTTCAAGCTGTTTTTCTCATATTTTCCTTGTCGTACTTGTGTAATCCAGGAAGGTTCCATAAGAAATTACGTGATAGATGTTCGCAATGATAGAAAACATGCAAAAATCTTATGTTTTGAATGGTAGGCTTTAACTGTCATTCTTGTCAGAAAAAACCACTTTTGTTGGCCACCCTGACCTTAGACTGAACCTCTATTGAGAATATTTTTTGGGTTTTTTAAACTTTAATTTATTCATTTTAGCTTTCACAAGGATCGGACAGGGTAAACATTTTGTAGGGCGTATAAAATGAATTTTTAAAATAGAATCCAAAATGTGAATCAAAAATGAAAAATAGTTTGGTAAGTACGTTGCCAGGGTCGTATGCGTTAAATTTCAAATAAAACGTTTGATCTTGAACTAAATATCAAATAATTTCTTGACCTGCGGGATCAACTACGATTTAATGTCAGAAATTATTACCTCGGCTAAAGGTCTAGCCTATTTTCTATGCTCTGGTTGTTTTTAAGGTAATAATAAAATTTTATATTTCGTATATTTTAAGTTTAAGTTCATTAACGAGACGTTTTGTTATTTTTTCAAATACCTATACGAAATAATATTATTATATATATATTATATTTTATGGGGATATCTGAAAACAAAATTTATGCCACACATCCAGCATCTATTTAAATTCCATTAAAAAAATTGGGATGGTGACCATAGGGGGAGGAAGTTTTATTTTCAAGTTTTATATTCACTGGAGGTTCTGTTTTCTTTAGAAGTCTATTAGATTAAATGGGTCTACAGATTTCTACATATATTTTCAATATTCAAAGGCACTCTGACCTCTCACTTTCTACCTTCACCCTGTATCTTCTAATTATTAATTTCAACGTAAATTTATTTCCACCGTTAAAAAAGCCTACTCCCTCAATTTTTTTACGTTATTTAACTTTGCTCCGCTGATAATTTTCCGTATCAAAACAATCTCGACATCTCGAAAACTCCATACACGTGTCTTTAATCCAAGAAAAACAACCGTAATACGGCTTTTGCCACATGAAACTATCCAGGAAGTTTGAGTAAAGAAAATACCCTCCAATCTTGAGTTGTTTGAAAAAGGAAATCCTCCACGTGTAGAATGAACATGAGGGGAAAATTAGATGATTATTATTGGTAAATGTAAAAGGAACGATTTCTTGAATAAAAATAAGGTCGGAGTGGCTGGCCAAATTGTGAATAAACACGTGAAAGGTTTGTTTATGTTAAAATTTTCAGCGGTAGGAAACTTGGCTTTAAATAAATTATTTATCAAGTTTCTAGTTCCATTCGTTATCAATCTCGATCCATTATTGGTTAAAGCATGGATGTAAAAGAAAGAGGAGAGAACATAGCAGTATAAAGAATCATCGACCAAAGTGGTTTCTCAATATGGCCGACTTCCGTTGAAACGTAAGCAAACCAGAGGCGTACATTAAATTATTCAATTATGCATCTTTTTAAGGTGGTATATATTGGATAAAAGCAGTCTCCAAACACTATTGTACAACTCAATATCAACTTAAATTTATACTATACTCATAAATAACCTTTCTAATACCAAAAATCTCTATTTTTTTAACGTGGCTTTTCAATTTGACACATTTCAGTAAAGGTTATCTATGTTGACACAAGAATTGATGACTAATGTCACTAATGTGGCTTCTCAATCACAGAATACACCATCACAAGAAGAAGCGAAGCTTGTGCTATTTCACAATTTATTTTCTTAGTACGCATTATTATATTTTAAAAAAGAGATCCTAACCCTCGGCATAATTCTAAGAATGGTAAAGGAGGACGAGAATTTGCCTGACATAGGGCGAAAAACTTTGTGGAAAATATTACACAAATTAAATTTTACTTGGGAGAAGCAAAGTCGCAAATCAGTGCTAATCGACAACGAGCAAATAATATGTTGGAGACATGGCTCAATGAAGGACATTCAGTGAAAAAAATATGGCAGGACAAAAGTATTAAAACCAGTCGTCAAGCTTTCATAGAAGGTTTATCTACTGGACTGAAAACTCCTATCGGTAAAAGTCGCCGACTAATAATAACGCATATTGGATGCAATCAAGGGTTCGTTGAAGGTGGTTTACTGGAGTTTCAGTCAACATCAACCAAAGACTATCATGAAGAAAGGACTGCAGATGTTTTTGAAAAGTATTTTACACAAATGGTCGAATTAATTCCAAATAATGCTGTAATCGTTATGGACAATGCCACTTATCATTCGCGATTAACAGAAAATCTTCCGTCTACCTCTTGGAGAAAAGCTGATATTAGAAACTGGTTAATCGTAAAAGATATACCATTTGAAGATGATATGTTTAAAAAAGAACTTTTAAAGGTTGCTTCAGATCACAAGCTACATTCAAAAAGTTTTTTATTGATGAAATAGCCAAGAATCGTGGGATAACAGTGCTTCGTTTGCCGCCATACCATTGTGAATTAAATGCGATAGAGTTAATATGGGCCCAAATGAAAGGTTATGTAGCTAGACATAATAAAACATTTAAAATGAAAGATGTTCGTGAACCAATGAAGTACTCATTGACAACAATAACTGAAGAGAACTGGAGAGATGCTGTGAATCATGTAATTAAAGAGGAAGAGAAAATGTGGGTTTTAGATAACCTCATAGAACAAACTATAGAACCGATAGTGATCTCTCTCGACGAGTCTTCGGATGATTCTTGTATGGCCAGCGAAGAGGATGATACTATAGATTGAATTTTATATTTCCTATAAATGGTATGTTTACTTTACTTGACATACATTAATTCATTGTCAATAAATTTGAATTATGAAAATTAAACTATATTTTCTTTAATTAATTTAATTCAATAAAAATGAAAATGTAACTTGTTAATAGGCCTGAACGAATGAAATTTATTTCAACTGTAATGTCGACCGAATCTAATTAAATAAGCAGAATAAACTAATATCGTAATCTCCGCCACTGCCGCAATATTTATCGTTTATCTGGCATTGTTCAGTTTTATTACCATATTGTATTTTGAGCTGAAACAGGGATGTATAGATAACCAATACAGACACCTACTTGTTTTGCATTAGAATTTTAGTATTTACTTGTAAAATTCTTAGGATCACTCTGTAAAAGATAAATTTCTATTTGAATATTTAATGAGGCTACTGTGCTGTCAGACATTAAGAAATAGAGTATACATAGATACATACTTACACATATAATTTCGATAACAATATAGAGAATAAGAATCATTTGGTTAAACAATAGCTCATTATTTTTAATAATGTGGTACCTACTCCAAAAACAGAAGCTAAAACTTATATTTATATATTTTTCACAATATTTGTTGAGCTGTTGAATTAACTTAAACAATTCATAAATTGAGTTGAACAATTAAAACTTTGTTGAAACAAGTCATAAAAATAAACAATTATTATTTGAGATTCTTTGGTTTCATTTTTTTGCGTGTAGTTAATATTTAATTTACATTTTTTGAACAATTTTCTCAGTGTAAATTGATCCATTATCTGTCAAGGTCAGTTTGAAGGTCACGAAATTTTGCCCCCAAAACATCAAAGGATTTACGCCGGCTTTCGTTTCTTGTTAAGCTGGTGTATTCTGTGACCTAACCATTTACTCCCAAACTTCATATTTAGTTGAAAGTTTGTACACTTATCAAGAACTGATGACAATACAACAATTTAATAACTTTTTATCAACACCCTGATCAGGATAATAAGGATCAACTAAGGATAAATTCTTCTATTCGCTCTTCTAACAGGTGTGTATAAATGTTTATGAATATTACCAATTCTGGAAGTTCACTAAACTCCTCAATGACACGTGTGTATGAATTGAATACAATTCGTGTTATTGAACTCCGTATAAACTTGAACTTTGTAACTTTCATGGATTCTTGAAGTTGTCGTATTGAGAAAATTTAAATTTTGCTGTATCGACCAATTTTCAACTATATTGTAAATTGAAAACAATAATAGTATATTACACAACGAGGTGGGAAGAGTTTCATTACTGTCGAGAGGTTAGCTATTAGGTATCTCGGAGACAGGAATGAAAATTCCTACCGAGGTTTGTATACTATTTTATTTACAACCATCATATCCCGATCAAAATCAATAAATCTTTGTTTCGTTCTGAACACACCTAAAATATTAAATTTGACAACTACTGTCACCGATATAAATAAATGTCAGATAAAGTCGGATGGATATTAAGTTCGCGAATAATAAATCAAGAAAAATGTCCTGCGATGAAGAATTGATGGATTTTACCCCTCCAAAAATATGTATTATAATATTTATTTTAGAGGGTGGAAAGTGAGGGCGGGAAGTGATTGATGAGGGCAAGAAGTCAGGGTGGAAGGTAAGGGCGGGAAGTCAAGGCAGGAGGTCAGGGCGGGAAGTAGAGGTGTGTAATATGACACTTTCTAACCTTGAATGACGTTAGTAATGACAGCATTACATATATGGTTGTGAATAAATTTCTTTCCAACAGTCATATTCGTTAGAGTTCCGCCTCTGATTCTTCGATTGCATTAAAATGTTTCTTTGAATAATAATAAAATTTTTATAGGAACGAAAAAAGGCTTTACGACCTCGTGGCAGCCAATGAGCAGCAGCTGCTTATTGTGCGTTATATATAAAGGAGAAGGTGTTTTTATTTTTTTTTTTAACAAAAATCTAGTGAATTTTTCGCGTGGGTGAAAAACAAAACAAAAGATTCCGTGAGGATTTAAGAGAGGCATGTAGATTGATTGCAATAATTATTTTGAAGTGAAAACGAAGGTATTTGTTCCATTTAGTGTTTGAATACTTTTTAATAAGCCTTGAGGAAATTAATTATAATTATTCGGTAGCTAGAAAGATTAAATGAATAGTTTTGTTGATCCTTCGGTATATAAAGGGGGAGCCGAAGGCAAACTCGGCTCGTTATTTCAAGTATATGGAAATTATAATTACAGGGTGTTTTCAAATGACACTTACAACGTTTGCATGTAGATTCCTCCCGTAAAATTGGACAAAATGATTCAAGGATTAAGGGGTCCAGCACATTTATTTTTCGAAATACTTACAGGGTGTTGAAGTTTTGAAAAATAAATATTTTAATTCAATAATTTCAAAATGGATGGATAAATTGATTTGACATTTGACAGGTTGTTTTTAAATGTAAAAGGGCATATTTTGATGGAAACATATTTTTCAATTTTTGATCCAGTGGTGTACATTTGGAAGAATATCTCACCATGCTCCTCCTATTTTTTGGGCCACTGACTTTTGAAGCAAATTTCATTCAATTTTGTATTCCTCAATGGTTTTCACGTGAAAAACGAATAACCGTAACATATCAAAAAATTTGTAGTTTTCAGGATATTTAATGATTTCTTGAAGTCTGCAAGATCACTTTTTAATAATTAATTTAAAACATACCTTGGAAAGACTGGCATTTGCCGGAAATAATTGATGTAGCTGCATGGATTCTTTCTATTTTTTTAAATAAAATCACAAGTTTGCACAAATATTTTCAACAATCTTCTCCGAATGTTTAAGATGCATTGCTGTTTTATAAATTAGTTCCTGGTAGTTATTGAAAAAAATACAAAATTTGTTTTTTTGAATCAATCATTAAAAAGTGATCTAGAAGACTTCATGAAATCAATAATATCTTGAAAACTACAAATTTTTTGATATGTAGAGGTTATTCGTTTTTCACGTGAAAACCATTGAGGAATACAAAATTGAATAAAAATTGATTCAAATGTCAGTGGCGTAAAAAATGGGAGGGGGGAGGTAACATATTCTTCCAAATCTACACTACTGGATTGAAAATACAAATCAAAATACATCAAAATACACCCTTTTACATTAAAAAAAAATCTGCCAAGTGTCAAATCAATTTATTCATCCATTTTAAAGTTATCGAATTAAAACATTTATTTTTTCAAAACTTCAGCACCCCGTATTTCGAAAAGTAAGTGTGTTGGACCCATTAATCCTTATATCATTTTGTCCAATTTTACGAGAGGTATCTACATGCAAACGCTGTAAGTGTCATTTGAAAACACCCTGTAGGTATATAATTATACTTGGAAAAAAAACGTTCATTGACCTTTTTAAAAGCAAATTACTCAAAAATCGACCGTGCTCCACGAGTCAAACAAGCAACATTTCCAGTAGAATTGAATTTTATTTCGTTTTTTTTTAAAGCGTAGCTCAAAAAAAAACAATAAAAAATAAACAGAAGTAAAAACAAAAATAAATGACCCTCTTTCAAACATTTGTTCGTGCGCCTATGTTTTTTACAAATATCTTCAATTACTTAGACTAAAAACACACTGGGTAATTACTAATTAGGATAAAGACAAGATTTGAAATTGTCAAAGATTTTAAAAATTAAAATTTCCACTTATTAAAAATATAGAATAGAACTACGAGCATTTCATTTTGTATTTACAGTTTTTATGGATTCTTTATCGCATTAACGACACATGCATATACCTACCATTAACTAAATGTTTTACTATTAATATATCGATTATTAACCGAACGACAATATTTTATTACGGCAAACTTTTAGTAGAAAGTGTATACAGCTGTAATAAGTGTAAATTAAATCATCTGTTTTATCACAAATATAATATACAGGTAAGATATTTAAAGTATCAATACGATTTATTTCAATATCGACCAGTTTTTAGTGTCTGCTACAGACAAATTGAAGTTTGCTATAAGTAGTTAATGTTAAAAATATAAATATATAAATATATTTTAAGACAGGGTTACTATTAATTCTCAAGTTTTATACTTGTTAAGGTAGTTGTCGTGGTCTAAATTTTTGTATACTTATTAGGGACGTGATAATACAATTACCTTTAAATTTGATCTCTTCTTACTCGGGAAATTAACTTGGAGACTATACGGGCGCCGTAATTCTGTACCAGTTGATTAGTTCTAGAAAAAAAAAACTATTTGTCAGAAACTTGCAAACAGTAAACTGCCTTTTAAAGTTAAAAGAAAATAATAATATACACTTTGTCCTCTTAAGTTCGCACCATCTGGGAAACTTTTTTATTATCAATGTTAGGAAAAAAAAGGTAGAACGTGTCGCGGGACACACGATAGGAACTTTAGTTCCTTTTGAGCAAAAGTTATGTAATACATATGACGTTATAGATAAACAATTTGCATATTCTTTGGTGGTTGAGTAGTAAGCACACCAGCCTCTCACGCGGTAGACCCGGGTTCGATTCCCCGCGAGGAATTTTTTTTTATTGTTAATTTTATTTTTAAATAATCATTCTGCTCGATATTAATAACGACAACAGGTAGACGTTTGAAATATTTAGCAGAATATTCATTATTATAGATAATGGTACGGTACCCTCCATGAGGGAGTCCGACTGGCAACATCTACTTATAACAGCATCGTATATTTAAAAAAGGAAACCGTAGCATTATACAAATTGGACATTCGTTTACCACAAAATTGGTGGAAACAAAATTGAATTGTTAAATTTTTAATTTGAAGTTATATTACAGTTTATAGAAATTTTTATTTTCTAGATTTTTTCCTAAGTGGGTCGTAGAAAAAATATGCTGCTCGACTCGTGTGGATTGTCCATATCGCAGTTGCACAAACTACAATTTCTTTCAAAATATGCCCTTTTACATTTAAAAACTACCTGCCAAATGTCAAATCAATTTATCCATCCATTTTAAAGTTATCGAATTAAAACATTTAAGTTTTCAAAATTTCAACACCCTGTATTTCGAAAAGTAGCTAGACCCCTTAATCGCGCAAAAAAAATTATGGAAATAATAGTAAAAATTTATCCGAACAAATTCAAGTAGATCACTAGCACTGCGAATACCAGCTTTGCATAGAATTTCAATATAGCATCGGTGGTTCAGTGGTTAGAATGCTCGCATCGCACGCGGGCGGCCCGGGTTCGAATCCGGTCAGAAGCAAATTTATTATTATGAATCGCTGCTTCGTAAACGAGAGAGAGAATAAGGAGGCACAAGCACGCAAAAGCAAGGCACATAACGGAGGAATGTAACATAACGTAGCGTAACGTAACGCGTAACGGTCAGATCTTTTGCGTCGCGACCCCTGGTCGCTCAAACATAACCTGGCGTAAAGAACTAAAGTTCCAAAACTTACTCTTCATAAAAAGTTCTACATGTTATAAAATCTAAAATACAATTATCAGATATCAATTTTTTTCAGTATTATACGAAGTTTCTCAAAAAATTTGAACTTTACTCAAGAATAAAGTACCTTTAAATTTGACATTATGGAAAAATGTTATAAATAAAAGTTGATCAGAATTGAAAACTGCGTTTAAATATACAATTTTATTTATTTATAATGGAAAAAGTGTATAATTTTTTGTAATGTATTTCTAGAGATACAATAACAATGCAAATTTTACTGAAGTTACGTGT
>CAJUYG010000676.1:0-46215 GCA_910591675.1 Galerucella calmariensis | reverse complement strand
AGTTTGTTGCTTTTAGGTAATTTTGCTCATGACATTTAATCCAAAACTCTACGCGTGCTGTATACGTCCACCATGTGTCGGCACATTATTTTCTAACTAACAGCAATTCAAATAATTATTTTAACATAAACAAAAATATTATTAAATCCTTCTAACTGCAGCTTAGCAAAACTCGAAGCACTACTCGAGTGGAACAACAAACAAACCCGATATTTATTTGTTATACATTATATAGACAACGTTTCGGAATCAAAAACAACTTATTATTGCAAATATTTGCAGCGCTGGTAGATTTTTTGTTACGTTCATTATCATGTATCGGTAACGTGACAGTAGTATACATACATTACGTTTATCTTTATGAAGAGCGTTAATGAAAATATGAATTTCCCGCATGGTACGGACACGTGATCGAAAACGAGAGAGAAATTCTATTATGAAAATTCCTTTGTTGGATCAGTTGTGCGTAAATACTAAGCAAACGTGTGCAAATTCATTATTTTCATGAATATATACAAAAAAAAAACATGGGAGATAATAGAGAGAAGGGGTTACGTAACAGGCCAGTCGATATGGGTCATTTTAGACTAAAAGTACAAGTAATTTTTAGCAATACGGCTGTATCCTAAAATATGTAGATTAATATAAAAAAAGTTTACCAGTCTATCGATTTCCCAAATTAGAAAAAAAAATAAACTTTTTTTTCGAAATTTTACAATATTTCACGCTGGGAGGAAGGTGGAGGAGAATAAAAAATACCACCGTGTAGGGGAAGTGTTTTGCAATAAAAAAGGTATCTTGCGTTTTTTTCGTCCGATCAATGGTTTGTCCGTGAAAAATTCGGTAAACTAAAAGTGATATTATACAGCATATAAAATAAAATAAGGAATAAATTAAATTAAAATAATAAAGATGACCATAAGCATCTCGATGAAAGCGTTTATACAAGAAATAAGATAAAATAGTAAATAAGAATTAGTACAAAAGATGGCCAACTTTTATCTTTTTGTTTAATTTTATTTTAATTTGTTTGGAAACCGATAATGCGCATTCTAAATGTTCTGAGGTTCCAATTATTTTTCATGTAACATAACGAAGTACTTGATCATGAGACCACGAAATTTTTGATATTTAAAATAGCTCAAACGAAAAACTTTCACATACACAAGATTCTCACCCCTCATTGAGTCAAAACAAAAATGCGGATGCGGAACACATACTTAGCTTGCCGAATTTTTTCCGGACAAACCATTCCTCAGACGAAAGAAACCTTTTTTGTTGAAAAACACTCTCTCTACACGTTGGTATTTTTTATTCTTCTTTACCTCCCTCCTGCGCGGAATATTGAAAAATTTCGAAAAAAAAAATTTTTTGATTTTTTTTTCTAATTTGGGAAATCGATAGACTGGTAAACTTTTTGAAAAAAAAAATCAGCCGTATTGCTAATTACTTACCCTATCGTCTGACCTATAAGGGTATAGTGTTAGAGGAGGTACTCGGGCTCGAATATTGATGGTACATTGTATAGAGTGTGTGCCTCAAACCCGTCATTTACGAGTTATAGAGATCTAAAGTTAGAAATTTACCTAGTTCGTCGTAATACAGCCTGTATTCAAGGCAACTAAGATAATCTAGGCTGCACTTAATTTTGACATGACGTAAGTCAGATTAGAGTTATATTTTTAGAGGCCGCTGTTACTCTGGATCTATCCTATTTCTATATTCATAACCTCAACTCTACCATCCGTCTGTATAACCGTATTTTTTTGGTCTTAGATCTAAATATCTATAAGTTAGGTTAGGTTTGTGGTGAGTGGGTCTAGAAGATCCGAGGGCGAGAGAGAGAGACCCTGCCAAACATCAGATACCTGATTCGAGCCGCGGCAGGGCAGGCACAAATTATATGCTCTGCTGTTTCATCATCTTCCAGACAAAGAGGGCAAGTCGGATCTTTCGACAGTCCAAGTTTTAGCATATGATGATTCAGATGGCAGTGGCCTGTTAGAAAACGTAGGTCATGCCTGCTATAGTCTAACATTTGTTTAGAGACATTCTTCAAAGCATCTATAAAAGCCTTTGAATGAACCAATCCTGGTAAATGATGCCAGAAGTCTAAAGCTCTTCTTGTTGTCCAGATATTTAGTGTTTGTTTGTCCGATAGAAACACGTGCAGCTCCCTCCCTTGCAAGAGAGTCTGCCTGCTCGTTTCCTTCCATGCTAGAATGGCCAAGGATCCAGACCAGTAATACTTTATTATATAATATATTATATAACTGGATTAAATTATTTAAAAAGTATACAAAATTTCATGTAGTTTATTTTTTGTTTCAGAAAATGAAAACTGAAGACAAAAATAACATGCCCAAAGTGAGGATTGCTGTTATAGGAAAATCCAACGTAGGTAAATCAGGTAAGAAAAAAAGCATTATTTGAATTAAGTTTAAATAGATATTTCTTGAGTACGACCCTGGCCTAAAAAATCAATCGTCCGCAATAATTATTTACAAAGGGACATTGTTGATCATTAGCCTACTTAAAAAATGGAGTAATTGGTGTCTACCTCGACCGACGATGCGACGTTTTTCAAAGGACAATATTATTTGCGCCGGCTTTTAATTTATCAGTTTACTTCGAAATACAGGTGACCTAATTACAGGCGAAAATAAAATAGGGTTAAGGTTGGCAATACTGCGGTACACCTCGAAAAATAAATTGTTATTGATGGTGACAATTTGAGAAATTGATAGGAACGGTGAAGGATCCAAGTGACTGAAAATTCTATAATTTTTCTTCATAAGATTAATAGGAAAAAAATGCCAAAAAATTGATCATATCTTGTCGAAAATCAAAATTATGTTAATATTATATACACTATAGAGATCTGCCGCGACTTCTTTCAGCTTCTTTCTCTCTACATAAGTTGGAATTTTCCTTAATTTTACCAATTTTATGCCCTTCTAAACCAAATATCCGAATATCTGTGGGTCGAAATAGAGGAGTACATTTTTTAATTGAAAATATGACTGTACACTGTGCAGGGTCGGACTTATCAAAAAAAATTATATAACAGTGCAAATGAAAACTGTCTTAGAAAAACAAAACAAAAAACAAAAGTTACAAAACTATTCATTTTTGGAAAGGAGAATGATTGCTCTTTCGAATGAGATCAAAAATTATAGGGTGTCCCATTTAAAATAATACATATTTTCCTCTTTGAATTTGACCAACATTGGTAAAACACCCTGTGTTGATGAGATGAAATACCAGCCAAGCCTAAAAAAATCTCTTTGATAAACTAGTGAAACTAGTGAAAACCCCATCTCTTTGAAGCAATTAATAAGCTGGGCATTTATATTTAAAATCAGTCACTCTTATTTGGGACACCCTGTATAATTTTTTTTATAAGTCCGACCCTATACATTATTTTTGCTTCCAAATGTACAGTCATGTTGAGGACATGTTAGGTTATTAGCTCTGCAAAAAGAAAATCAATCGCCCAAAAAACAAAAAAAATATTTCCAATTGAAAAATGTACGCAAAATTATTGTAATTTTGAATAGTTGATGCATTACAAGCAAACAAACAAGATTACAGACTTAAAATCAGGGGCAACTGATAAAGTTTCCTTTTTCCGGGCATAGACAAGCAAGAAGCGACACTTTCAGTTCATTTAATCAATTAATTTAACTTAAAAAACGTTAACATACATTTTTCTCGTCAGGTTTTTAACCCCTAAATGGATTTTCCACTTTAATTAAAGTTGATTTTATGAAAAATTCATGAAAAAGTGCAAAAATGCGCGTAATAAGGAGACGATGAAAATGTCCAGACATAAACATATTAACAAACGGTATCTAATATTTATGTAAGTGATGAAAAGAAAGAAAATTGGTTTGTAATTATTGAGTGGGAGAGCAATTTCCAAAGGTATGATCTCATTATTTGATTTTTTCAATGTACAGTACCTATTACTTTTTCGATTTATTTTATCTCGAGTGCTATAGAACAATATTTATCATACTGTCTATTTTTATATTGTGATCACTTTTACCTGGGAAAATTTACATTTTGCGTGATATGGAAATATGAATATATAATCAATCATATCAATAAATTAAGGTGGTTTTAGGTCAGGTCAGGTCAGTTTTAGAAAAGTTGCCATATTAAAGAACTGAAGAGAACAAAAAAAATACATTAAAAATGTTTGCCTACCAATAAAACAGTAGGTACCATAAAATTCACCGAGCAAGTGGAATCAAGTAAAAGATGCCCTTTATACAGTGTGGAAACCACTTATGGAATAAAATTCTTTGTCATTATTCTAGAAAATTATAAAAAATGCCGAGACACGTCAACTTTTGAATTGAGTTGTGCGCTATGTAAATATAAATGTAAATGTACTGGGTGATTCACGCATGTATGCCATAGTCGGTGTTGTTGTTTTTTAATGACCTAACCCAACAAAACCTGCTACGCCCATGAATTTTATCATAAATACCTAAAAATTGCCAATAATTAGACAAAATCGGTAAATAATGTGGATTGTTTTAAATCGGTAAATAATGTGGGTTGTTTTCTATTCGGTCAGTTGTTGATGTTGACAGTTTATACTGAAAAAGTAAAATCTTTGTCAAACACTCTTTCATTGTCGACATAACAATGAAATATTTAACTGAGACTCACCGAATTGAGATTTTAATGATGATCGGGTACGGGGATAACTGCAGAAGTCAAGTTGAAGTGGCAAACTTATTTAATCGCCGGTATCCCGAATTGCCTAATATTTCACAAAGTACTGTGTCTAAAATTCATGCACAATTCAGAGAACTTGGACATGTCAAACCATTCAAAAGAAATCCACACTTCGTTGAAGATGATGTCAAAGTGGATATTTTGTTAAGTGTCGAAGAGAATCCAACTTCAAGTACACGTCAAATTTCCCGTGAAAATAATGTTAGTCATACAACTGTTCTAAGATGTCTTCATAAAGAAAAACTTCGTCCCTACAAATTAAATTTTGTGCAGGAGTTAACAGAAGACGATCCAGATCGTAGAATGGATTTCTGCGAAAGATTGATGAATAAGCTGAACAGAAATGAGATAGCTCTTGGTACCATTCTTTTTTCTGACGAATCTACATTCACATTGAATGGAGAGGTAAACCGACAGAACTGTAGATATTGGTCACAGATGACACAGATCACCTACAAATTGTGACATATAAATATGAAACATGAAATAAAGTCGGAATAGTGCACTGCAGTAATCGCGCACAAATAAGGACAAGCACTAACCTTAATAATGTTTCCCTTATTCAAAACATTAAATACGCATGCGTATATGTCACCATAAGGACAGCACTGTTACTGCTTGACCTTATAAATGTTCCAATAACTCTCTATTGGCTGCTTGACTATCCGACATTATGATAATCCTTTGTCTTCTGTATCCACTGTTAGTTACCACACTCTGAATCCAAGAATGACAGCAAGAAAATGTTCTTTTGTAAACCCAAACGTCAACAGTGCTTAAATTGCCCATCTCGATTGTTAATTGATAAATATTTACAATATTTTAGACGTTTCTGTATAATATTTGAACTTCAAGTATTCATTAAACAGTTTATATTAGGAATTTAGTTGAAATTTTAACTTCGTATCTACATTAATAACAAACAAAACTATTATTTTAATTTCGAGATTTAAAATATAAAATATATTTTCGATCTTAATCACATTTTTATTTTCGGCTAAGTTTAGTCAGAAGCTTTCAATTTAGAATTATTCACACTCGGTGTTTGTTTTTAAAACAATCGATTATATATATAAAAAAAACGAGATTAATACCTCGTTTTTTAAATTAAAAATCTTAAAGAATACGATGTGAAAGCCCACGTTGGGCGCCGAAATCTACAAATGTCACTGTGACAAAGGAAGGGAATGGAATATAAAATTTTTAACTGAAATATATTTTTTTAATAGTTATTTTTCTTTTTTTGCAGCCTTAACTGTGAGATACCTGACAAGAAGATTCATTGGAGAATACAGGAGTAATACAGGTGAATAATAAATTCTTTAATTCAATTAAAATAATTATCCAATGTTATACCTATATATTATAGAGAAAAAGAAAAACTGGGGGGGTCAAGAAAATATATAGGTATTGTAGTCAAAAATATGGGGAAAACATATATTTTTTGCCCGAAATTATTTCAAAATTACCTATGTAAGATGTAGGGCTACACACACAGTGCCCCCCAGACCCTAACTTTTTAGAAAAAAAATCAAAATTGACTTGTTTTCTATTTTCCAAGTAAATATTTTTATTTTATTTGAAAATCTTACATTTTCACGATAATGTAAAAGCAAATCCCGCAAAAACTTCTAAAAATACCAGCTGATTATGCTCAAGCTTGAACCTAGGTGTCATGGAATCCGTATCTAATGCGCATACTAAAATTTTTGGCAGCCATATACCTGTCGCGCCGAGAGTGTTTATATATTCTTTTGTTTTTGTTTCTTGAATACACCGACCAAGATATTGTGACGAAATTCCTAATGATGTGTATGATTTTGGGTTACGGTAACTCGAAAAATATAATCTCCCTGTATTTCTGGTCCATGCACATTTATAAATAAATAAAGAATGCTTTTTTACGTTACAAAACACGTTTTGCCAATATTTGCAAATAGTTTGGAGCCTCTAGGTTTTATAGCAGGTATGCCGCAGGAGCAGATGGTCTTTATTTTTTGAAGCTTATGTAACAACAAACTCCAATGTGAATATCTAAGAATCATGATATTTTTCCCTTCCCCTTCTTGCGTTTAAGCTGTTCTATAGCAGTCACTCAAAGTAACGCCAACTTTACCTAAATTTTTTCTAAAATTTTGAAAAACATTCTTGAAAAATATTTGCCGATATACTTCGCAACAATATTATATTATAAATATCCTTATTATGCTAATATTTATTTCCTGTTTTAGCAAACAAAATAAACTTTTAAATATTTTCCATCTGTTTCAAACTACTGCGTATTATGCCAATTTTATCTAAACACTTTTTCGTTTTACCAAACATGAAAGGAATCAACAAAAACATTATTTCTTTTGTATACTAATTTTAAAGTTAATGTATTTCAAATATTCCATTCGATTATTTCTTTGATACGTCACTGGCTATAGTCTGTTCAAACTTATAGCAAAGTGAATTTTATTATGAACAGACTGTACCACACGTCAAAATAGTAACAAAAATTACAGAATAAAATTATAAGATGTTTCACTCGTTCTAATTTATCGCTTAAAGCACCGATGCCGCTGGTGACTTGGATGGTACAGTACGTCGCTACGTCCTTACTTGCATTCAATTTGGCAATTTGGCGTCCGTTTGGGACATCAACTTGAATCAAACCGCCCGGGAGTGAAACATCTTATATTTTTATTCTGTAATCTTTGATAGTAATTTACGTTACAAGACCGGAAAGTAGTGTTTTTCAGGTCGAGACAAGCAGATTCCAGGGATTTTTCGGTCCCTGTCGTCCATTTTCCGGACTTGATCGGCAAAACGTTATTTTCTGGACGAAAAATTGTCCAGAATGTCCATAATTTCTGATCGGTCTTAAAAAAACGATTTTAAATCATCAAATGTTTCTAAATATCAAGTTTTAAGCTTTCAAACTACAGTTACAGGTAGATATTCTGGCAGGGGAACATTCCAAAGCCACAATTTTTCAAAAATAATAATATTGCAGACTGAGCTGACATTTATTTTTGAATAACGAGTGTTCTCAATCAAACTAGCTCTAAAACGAACTTTTTAATGAACAATATTATGAAATATATACGGTTCCATCTCGCTTGAAATTAGTATAGACTGCCAAAAAAATTCTTTCGAATACGAGATAGAAAATATTTAACACGTTAGTCACGAGTCAATCTATTAGATAATCTGGATTTTGTAGACTATATGTTAATAAACAAAACTTGTTGAAAATATATACACACAGTCACCTAGATTTAAGTACCTTACGCTCAAAATAAACCAAGAGGTGTAATATTTTATTAACATACCTATCTCATTTATGTAATGTATGACTTCGGTCTATAAATATTCCGTGCTTTAAGCAGTACTTCTTTTATTACATACATTTTTGCGATATGACAGCAAGGCTAGATCAATTTATTATTCATTAATATATTCTCTAAATTAAAAATTTAACGTACGCCACTGGTTGGGCATATTACAAATTGCTTAATAAACAAAACATTATGTCCAATTTTCACATGAAATAAATTCAAAATTATGAATTGTTCATTTAACACGTAGGAATGTATCAGGAAGATAATTATTTTGTTATAATCAAAAATAGAACTGAAACGACCTTCCTGAAAATCAACTTGAAGGTTATTACATAGTTTAATAGTGTTTCACTAATTGTATTTAATCATTTGACAACTTAATTTTTTGCTGTTTGGTTCACTGGCTTGATATGGCCTTTGGCACCTTTTTAGTTTTTCAGGAAGTTTCGAATATTATGTTTCGTGAATCACTGTTCAAAGCGATTTAAATTCTATTTAATTAAGATCTAAGGTAACTTTTAGTTATCTGTCAAATATAATAACAGACGCCATCAAATTTGTTGATTATCATTTGCCAAAACCGTGAAAAATATAAATGATTCAATATAAATATCACATACCTCATTACTTGCATTATAATATCACTTATTTCTTTGCACATTTATCACAAACATTACAGCACTAAAAAAGCCTACTAAAAATACATCTCTAAGGTTTTTTTAGGTATAAAAACATTTCAAACATGGCGCTGACTTCTTTGTCATGAACTGAGTGGGGGTTGTGATGAAGACCATAGATAACAAAATACCATTTTTATTGATCGAGCATCAAAATTATTTCGCGAGTGGCTTTGCCTTTAACAGAATAAGGTGCAATGCTTATAAATGTCTTCCCAACCATGGTGTATATACAATTTTTCCAGTACTAGACAAATTTTGATCAAATATTAAAAATAATTCACAAACGCACCCCGAGAAGCTTTTACTCCGTCCATGGCCATCAGGTGGCCATGCTTCGTCGTTGACTGACAAGTACGCTGTCAGCTTTCGATATATTATGAACGTACCCGTTATGTCATCAGTAATTTTTGCTGGAGCGCGTATTTTAAACTAATGTCATTTTTATTCAATTATTCAAATAATTTCATCTTGATAGGTAATTTTAAGCAGCAAATATGTTGGGTATACAAAATTATGTTGCACAAGTTTTTGTTGAACTACTATCTATTATCCATGAATTCTCAATATTATAATTTAAAAATGTATAATATATTTATCAAACAAACAATAATAGTTTAATTTGAAGGCATATTTCGATAGTTGAGCTACCTGCTCGTACATGTCAGCACGAGTTTATTAAATAAAATTCAATTTTAATAACAGGTTTTAAATAACATCACTATGTATTTTTTTTAAATTCATAATGATTAATGATTTTTGGTAATTTTCTATGGACAATGCTACCTAATAGAAATTTCGAAAGGTGTATGTTTACGACATAAGAATTTAGAGCTCTGAAAATACGGAAGCTGTGTAAAAATATCGTGTAGGTATTTCAAATTTTTGTTTTAAATATTTCAAAAATTATGTAAACCACACAAATCAGAACGACGCGCTGCCTGTCGTTCATTAGAAACTATTTATGTAACTGAGGTATAAAAGGAAGAGATTTGGATCTTACGTGAAGGAATGCAATTTAAAGTAAGAACGAAAAATTAGCAGTAAAAAACATTCTTTGTTGTAACATTAAGGTACTAATCGTTTAAATAATTTTGTTTTATATTTCAAACGTAAAATATCTAACGAATCGTTAAAACGAAAATAAATTTAGATATTTGGCCCGAGTATATTGAAACTTCAGCCAATTCTGACTTACTTTACAATTACATTTTCTACTTGGCTCCTTATAAAAATTCATTATTAAGAAAAACCATTTCACATTATATATTCCTACGATCTTTCGATCTAAAAATAGATAATTAGGGGGTAAAAATAAAGATGTTTTTGTCGAAAGGTGTCAACAATCTAATACAATTCTAATTTTAGGATAAAAAGCCCTCTCTACTTTGTTAGAAAGTATGGTTTTGAATGAAACTGTTTCTGATTGACTCCACAATATATTTGTAAAAATTTGTAAATTGCAATTTACAAATTTTTACAAATATATTGTGGAGTCAATCAGAAACAGTTAGTTTCATTCAAAACCATATGATGAGTAGATTCCACGAAGTGAGGGTTTATACAGTTAACTTTGTTAGAAAGTGTTAAAAAGTTCTTGCTTTCATTTAAAAAAACGAAGAATATATTACATATAAAAATTTTATGAATTTTTTACGACTTTACTTTGATGCAAAATATGAGTTAAGTGACATTATGATGTTAATATGGTTTTATTGTGTATACATATCCTGAAAATGAACTAAATGAATGAATATTAAGAGTTCTTAGAGTTCGTTCAAAGGTTACCTTGAATCTAATAACAGCTCTCCAAAAAATGCCTTAGTAAGCCATCTATTAGGCATTCAGCCCACAGACCACATATCCAGCCTTAGAAAAAAGAAGAATACTTAAACATTAGTTTTTTGTCAATTACTGAATATTAAATAATTCGTAAACCAAGAAACTAATAAATATGTTGAGAATTAAGTATGGGCGACGTAGGTACATTATATTATATTATATACATTAATATGTACAATTCATCTTGCATTCATTATGTTCTTCCACGGTAAGTTCGTGTGTTCTTCTTATAAATTGCAATGGCCTCCTATCCTATAGGACATCCAGCCAGCATTAATTCATAAACAATTTGTGAATAAAGTTTAACACACCTGGTATTTTATGGTGTTTATTTAAAAATATCCCGGTCCAAACGTGTTATTCACTATTTTCGATATTATTACAACTTTCACAGCCAAAAAATTCATGAATGTATCCGTCCTGACGTCTGCCAACGTCATTTTCAGGGTTATTTTTATAAACGACACATTCTTCTTTTGAATTACTTGCCAAATTTATGTTGAATACAACTTTCACGTTATTTAATTTGATATATTGCAAATATAAGACAGTTTACCACTTAAAATCTTCAATAATCGGGGAGTTTCCGCCCTTGGGCTGCTAAACAATATCGGTATGGTAGGAGAAAAAAGAAGTATCCAATGTAAATATGTAAAATAGGTCTTGGACTGAATCAGCCACGTGTTCAGCCATTCGCAACTGCAGCTGTCAGTGATGATCTACTTTCCTAGATACATTTTGTATAAAATTATAATAGAGAGAACACGAGAACAGTATAATAGCTATTTATTGTACAAATGTATTAAATAGTGTTTTATCCAAGAACATATTCACCAACTGACAAGTTGACACTAATGACAGTCGTCCTGAGGACAAATAATCGTTTGAATAGATTTTAGATTTGTATTTGTATTTATTTAATGATCATTTTTATTATATAGAATCAGATAGAGCTATTAAAATACGTAAGTAAATGACAAAGAAAGCACCAAATGAAAAAATGATCTCAAACACGATCAAAACAACTCTTAAGAACCACATGTTAAGCAAAGAACGCTTGTTTTGATCAGATTCATCAGGACGATTGTCAGATCACGTCACGTGGACTTGCCCTATACGACGTTTTATGTTATCTGTGGTTTTATCCACAATCACAGTGGATAAAATGTTAATTTATAAGCTTCACAGCATTTGGATAAAAGTCCAATTATAGGGTGATTGTGGATAGAGAGAGATAGAGCTTTCTTGCTTGGTTAAAACACTATCTAATACACTTGTAAAATGAAAAACTATTATTTAATGGCCAACGCAACAAATCACATTTCTTATAAATTGAACTCAAAATTGTCAATAATTATTTGCCAATTCATCTGTCTCCGTAAACATTATTATATATATGAGTATTCGTGGGAGTTTATAAAACGTTTCATCTCATTTTATTCTTTTTAAGCTCGTTCCCAATCACAGCAGTAGAAATTTTTGATTTATTTGATACATCCAAAAGGCAATTTGCATGTGAAAACGGTCATTGACATTTCAGTGCAAATATGGAAAATTCCCAAACCGGAAATAGTAATAATTCCATTTTCCAAAAATAGCTTTCTGTTTGTAAACAATAATTCTATTTATTTATTATATTAGTACAGAAATGGAAATACATAGCCAATCAAAGTATGCAAATTTTACTTATTATTGCCCACCCAAACATTTGTTTGTCAACATAAACTACACTAAAAATAATCCTTTTAAATGAAAATAAATAGGTAGTCAAACAAAACAAAATATAATAAAATAAAGTATTTTTTTCTTTGTTTCAGATCTCCTTTATCGCCAAACATTAACTTTGAACAATTCAGCTTTGGAAGTCGAAATCGTAGATGTATGTAGCTGTGACATACAATCCTTCCCCGAAGAAGCCATTTATTGGGCCGACGCTAGCGTTGTTGTCTACGACATCACTTGCAGGAATTCCTTCACCCAAGCCAGTGATATGCTTCAAAAAGTTTTACATTTGAGGAGCCAAATGCCAACGATACTTCTTGGAAACAAAGCGGATCTCGAACATTTAAGACAGGTTAGTTATCTTCACAAAGGTTTTCGATATATGGAGCTAGTATCGTTGATTACAGTCAGATACTTTTAATTTTTAAATAACTATTTGAAAAAAATTGAAGATCAAAACATATATAGGTATAATATTGTCACTCCTTTTACTTTCTTAAGCTTCCTTCATTCTAACAACTTTCGCAATTCAATAGCAATACAAATGTCACACTACCAGATCACAGAACTCAATTGTCCCGCTTTTTATACTTTTCACCTGTTCCAGACAGTTCTCGACTATTCGATGACATTTCTAGACTTTACGATGACAGTTCTAGATGTATATCTTCTTCTTTTTCTTTATGGACCTTTGCATATCCTTAATGCAGGTCCAACGTAACATTGCTCCCTCTTTCCTAAATAGTCCTTCCGAATAATTTGACCCAGATTCGTTGAAGTTCAAGGCCCAAACCTTTTCTGCACTTGTGATTGAACAACCATAGGGGGGTAACCTCCTAAGAAACTTGTGCTAGCCTTCATCCTATCTTTGCAGAGCTTCAAACATTTACGAACAAAAAGTTGGACCTTTTGCAATTTTTCTTTCAAATCACCTTATTTGTGAATTAATTAAATAACACCATTACATTACTCATCACGCCATCTATGAGATGTTTTAGAAACCTAATTACGTAGGTATATTTTCACATTCCTGAAGTAATGAACATTTTTTTATAAATGATCGAGATTGAATGGAATGTATGTAATTTTCGGTGTAATGAATACTGTTAAACATCTTCCAAGCAGCCGCGAAAAACGGGCTGGCAAATTAGGTTAAAATATCCTATATTTCATTCAATAATTTGTTTATTTACCGATGGGACTATAAAACTGACGGCTTTATGGAAACTTTAGCACAACGTTGCTGAATGTTTTTTTCGTACCAAACAATAATCTGTAAGTGATATTTTCAAAGATTTAAAAGCGATTTATCCCTATATATATATATATATATAAACGTATGTTATCGTACACTCTGTAATATTAGAGGTAACTCGAATTCCTGTTCAAATTCCGATTTCTCAGTTTATTTTGAATACCTTCAATGAGACATAAGACTGCAAGAAATATTCCGATTGCATTTTCGAACGCTTTATTTTCTAAACAGTCCTATTTTCAGCCCAACGCTCGATCTGAACTAATTTTATTGCTTCCCGCCAATTTATTACCTCCGCAGTGTCCGCCATTTTGTAGTTAATTAAAAGTCTTATCATTTATAAGGCAGATATTAGTACAGTATTATAAAAATTTAAAAATAACCGAATACAAATAAATTAAAATCTATCTGTTTCATTAAATGTTTTGCTAAATATTTTATTTATAACGGAAATTTCAATGTCAAACGCCATTAAACTTAATGAACGAAGGTTGAACATCGGCAGTATTTAAAATTATCGCGTAGCTATATCAAAGTGATTTTTTTATAAACAGAGAAGTGAAAAAAACAGATCAACAAACTTTGTTCTATTGATTTTCGTTTTAATCAACGTCAATCAATTCTTGTTACAGTTTTGCCAACTTACCTAAAATAGATCAATATCGCTAAAATATTGAGCTGCTAAGTATTTATATTTCGTTAATGCAGAACAAATCCAGATGTTTGTTATTCATTTATTGTTTTTCAAAATATCCTACATAAAGATCAATACACTCGAATCAGTTTTGCGCAGGCGTAAAACATTAATTTTTCATACATATATAAACGCGTTCTTTTGATATGTTTTCTAAATTTTGTTTTCTATTGTTACAGGTCGAGGAAACGGAAGGTCGTACTCTGGCCATCCAAAACAATTGTCAATTCTTCGAGGTATCCGTAGCGGAGAACTCCTCAACTATCTACACCGCATTCGACGCCATCTTGAACGATTGTCGTTCCGTGCAAGCCTCGCATAAAACAAGAAAATTTTCGGTATCCAAAATGATTGGTACTCTGATAGGAACGGCCAACAATAAAGTACCCAGTCCCAGTCAAGGTGGTACTGTGGTCGTTTGTCATAAATCAGATTTGTACAAATCCAGAGTGCTTAGAAGAAGGCAGAATTTCACCGCGACTGCTTCACTTTGACTAACAGCAAAGGAGGAATTAGAATCCCGTTAAATAATTTTTCTTTGGAGGCGTTAAGACTTTTTGTTGGCTTCTTAGTTGTATAAGGAGCAATATGGATATTATTGTGGATGATGTATATGAAGTTTGTGATATGCACATGAGAAGAATGTGTTTTTTTTTAATTTATAAACTTGTCATTTTGTTGAGTTTTACATTTTTTGATATTTTATTGTTTGACAAAAGAAAATGTCGTCAATTTGATTTGATTAATATCAAAAGATGTTGAAGAAATATCTTGAATGATATAATAAAGCATGTCCACGACAGTTGACAATTACCCCAGTGGTACAACAATAGACACGATAAAAAATTATCAAACAACAAACAACTATTAACCTATATTATATATAATTAAATATGCAAGCTCAACAATTAAAATAACTTAAAAAAAAACATTTAAGCAAAACCAACTAAACTCGAACACGATCTATTGTATCATTATATAAATCAGCATAACCTCACTATTAAGTACCACGTGTTCTGAACGCTTTGTTTATTGTTTTACCACCAGGCTGTTGTCAAAATAGTTTGTGTCATCACGTGGGCATGCCCTCCCCTATTGTTACCTTTTCAGAAAATGAGGAGTTTGACTGACACTAGTGACACTTGACAAGTGACACTGAAACTGTAGAAGCAGATGTTGGTATCAGATTTGACATACTTACTAGTATTAATTTTTTTTGTAATTTCCCTCATTTTCTGTTGTACTTAATAGAGATGTGTGATTACTAACAATTTTTGAAAATAATCTACATCTCTACTTGTATTTAATAGTTTTAAGATTGTATTTTTTTGTCAACTACAAGGACTCTAAATTTTTGTATTTTTTAATTTTGTCAATTATGTTAATCAGTTTAGTTGGAAAAAAATGTTACTTCTAGGAACTTTTCTGTAATATATAAAATAGAATAAGTACATATATAATATTTTTGTAAAACTTTGATCTCTTTTGTGTATCTAATGTCAATGTGATGACCTTGAATTGTATTACATATTTTATGCAGGTTAATTTTAATCCACTATATTAATTTGAATTACATTTGAAAAGCATTATTTCTTAATATTCGAATTTATAAAAGAATTTTATGCAAGCCATTTGGCGGCTTTTCCTTCAAAGGGATTAAAAATATGGGTCATCACATTAACAATAGTTACACTTTACTTTCTTTTAATATTTGGAAAACTTGCAACAAAAGTTGTCAATCTAACTTTTGTTATTTTGTATTAGAGTAATATATTTTGCAAATAAAACACCTACTTTGATTATACTAAACTTATTTTCTTTATATATTATTGTCTATAAAGATATAACTACTTTTCATAAGACTATTTCTTGTCAAATTTGTTTTTGTGAAATCAATTTTATGATTTCTACTTAGTTAATTTAGCTGAAACACTGGAAAACATAAAACCTGTAGCTCTCAATTGTCAAAACTGTCAATTATTACACCATCACTAAATTTGCATTGACTTATAAGACATTTCAAGTTTCAGCTTACTTCAACCAATACATTTTTATGAACGTTTTTTTCTTTGGAGGGTATATTTGAAAAAAATACTTTTGTGTGTGCTAAAAAAAGGCTGTGATATCAGATTGTATGTTTTTTGTATTGTAAACATAATATAAGAGTAGAAAAACATATTCATATTGGAAAATAAATTTATATTATTTATTTAAACTGTATTTTTATTTAACAATCAACCAGAGCAAATCCAAATCAAAAAGGGTTCAGTAAAAAAAGAACAAACAAACTTCAATTAAATTTATTTCAATTTAAATATAATTATCTTAAATAAAAACAACGTAATATTTACAACTAGCAAGAGAAATGCAGTGAACAAATTAACAAAACAAAAGGAATTTCGGGAATAAATTAAAACTGGTATAATTTAAATGCTTTTCAAATAACATTTAAACAAAAAGGAAAGTAAGGAATGCATTTTATATACCAGAAAACTAGACATACAAAAAATTTATATTGATATTTGGTATTCATCACTCGCTATACAAATATATGAACAAATTCATGAAGAACTATGATTTTCCTTTACTAGCGATTGCCATGCCAACACCTACTATTGCTCCAACAGCCAAAACTATACCTCCAGTCAATGCCATACCTACAAGGCCTTCTTTTCCCATTTTTTTCCTTATAATTTCTTCTAAAGTAACTACCTGTTGGTTACCTACGACAAATATACCACAACATACTGAAGCATGAATCTGTTTTTAATAAAACAATATTACTTACCAGGTTCAATGGACAAAAATGATCTAACATAGTTTAAGGCTTTAGTATAATCTTTTAGCCTGGCACTGCCAATTGCAAGATAGTAGAGATAGTCCCTCTGGCCTTCTTCATGAGTTTTGTACAGCTCTTCTAATAACATAATTCCTTTTTGGATGTCTGTTGGGTATTTACTTCTAACTAGGCACCAGGCATATTCAAATTGTGCTCTGGGTGTGACATCATTTTTGTATAGTTGTTCATGATAAATTTTCTCGAATTTCTACAAAAATGTAGTTGTATATAAGTATATTAAAAGGGAAAAGTACAAAGTACATAATCAATAATAAAATGTTAGATGGATGGAATTAAATGCTATGAAACTAACTGGGAGTGGATAAATTGCATATTTCGGAGGTTGGTATAGGTTGTAATGTAATTAATTCTTAATCTTTTATCAAAAGGGTCGGAATTCTAATGAGTCATATTGATTCCAAGAACTATCACAAATTTGTTTATTCGTAAAACTTGCTTTATAATTTAATGAAATATAAACTTACCTTTAAATCTTCTGGTAAAACTGTTTCTGTTAATACATCTGCCATTTTTTTTAAAAGTAAGTGTCGATTTCAGTTTTTAGCAAAAATACAAACGTCAATGTCAATGTCGTCAAATATCAAATAAAAATAGACTAATTTTCTGTTACACTTAATAACGGTGCCACCTAGTAGTGAGCAGTCAAACAAATTCATACAGAATATAGGAAACTCAATTTTGAGCGCACTGGAAATCTAAATAAGATGTCTGATGTCTGCATAACACAACGATTATATTGTGTGTATAATCGTTGTGCAACGTATAATATCTCAATAATGATTAGTGTACGAAATAATTCGATACTTGAAATGTATAAGAGGTATACGTATAATACTGAAAACCCAAATTTGGTGGCGCTACCTAGTAGTGAGTAGAGCTACACGTTACTTGAAAGTTGCAGTGATGATTTTACCAAAACTTTTTACTGATAGGTGGAGCTTCCAACAGAGTACTAGACTTATTTGGAAATAAAAGAACCGTGTAATTGTAAAACTTTATTACGTAACAAAAATATATAAAATTCATTACAATAATTAATACATATACAATATGCAATAATATCTTAATCTAATATGGTTAACATCAGACATAAAAATATAAACAATTTATAATTGTACATCTCCAAGAAATTGACTTTGTCTCTTTTTAG
Source organism: Galerucella calmariensis (assembly GCA_910591675.1). Lineage (NCBI taxonomy): Eukaryota > Metazoa > Arthropoda > Insecta > Coleoptera > Chrysomelidae > Galerucella > Galerucella calmariensis. The sequence goes on along the minus strand of CAJUYG010000676.1, from coordinate 27,937 downwards.
GAGCTCTCCTCAGACTACCCAATATATTTAATAGCTCCGAAACGGCTTTCGGTTGTTCTTTATCTTGTTTTTCTTTATCTTTCTTGGCTTTTCTTAAAGTAAACTGGCCAGCTTTGATGGCGTTGATTATATCTTCGTTCACACCTGGAGCAGTTTTCTTGTCAGGATTCGTATTTTCCTATTTAACAAAAATTATCAAGTGTAAGTTTTACATTTTACAGTGGTAGCGTGAAAAGAGGGATAAGGTATATTTTTAAACGCTCTCACCTGAACTCCTATACATTCAGCGAGATCAGAAAGCGCGACTTTGCTTCTTCTACGCCGCAGTGGGACAGCAGGAGGATCGACGCAAGGAGGCGGTAACATCGGAGGTGGCGGCGGCGGTGGTGGGGCTGGAGGAGCTTTAAGTTTCTCTTCGGCTCGTTCAGCTCGTTCATTAGCAGCTTGTAGTTCCGATTCAACTATATTTAATCGTTCTTCGAGTACTTCAATTTGCGCGTTTTCATCTCGATTTTCCAAACGGTCTTGGAGTATACCGATTTCTTCTTCGAATTTGTTCCTTTCGTCTTCTATCGTCCTCTTCAATTCTTCTATCTCTTGGAATAACAGCAAACATTTTTCTGTGTCTTCGTTTTCGTTCAATCCTTGCATAATTAAAGCGCTCTGGTGTTTTAATACGTTTCGTTCTCTTTTGTGAACATCACATTCTTTCCTAAAAGTTATTTTTTTAGTGAAAATATTTTTTTGTTAAAAAAAACTTACTTTATATTGGCCAAGTTTGTTCTGTGTTCGTCTTCCAACACCTGCAAATCGCTCATCTCGTTTTTCATCATCTCCATGATTCTCATAGTTTGTTCGTGTTCTTTTTTCAATTCCGCTAATTGATGCTCTAATTGGGCGGTTTTTTGTCTCTCGTATTCCAATTCCTAAGGGGATTAAGTTATAAAAATGTGAAAGGAATTCATTTCAAAATGTTTATGTAATATTTCATATATGGAAACTTGAAATTATGTCTTAAGTAATTTTGCTCTTAATATGGTTTTTAAGAAATTTAATTGAGCCCAGCAAAAGTATAGGTGGTGAAGACAATTAATATTGACCGAGCACCAAAATTATTTCGCGAGGCTTATAAATGTCTCCCCAACCATGGTTTATATACAATTTTCTCCACTACCAGCCAAATTTAAGACAAACATTAAAAATAGTTCACAAACGCACCTCGAGAAGCGTTTACCCCGTCATATGAGTGACAAGTACACTGTCAGTTTTCGACATAGAACTCTATACTACGTAACTGGAATGGACACGACCGTTGTCAAAGACTAGAGAAAGTGTGTCAGGGGCAACAGACAGAGATAGCCTGATGTGACGGTAACCTATCTCTCTCTTACTTTAGGTCATATATTGGATAATTTGCATAATCGGTTAGAAATCCCAGTTTATTTATTTTAGATTGTACTTTTGTTGTGGAAGAACCCTTATTCTAGTGAAAATAAATGTTATTGTTTTTGAGTGTGCCATCAGTTTACTGCAATTTTTTAGAGCAGAGTGATTTTACAAAGTTTGAATTTTGCTGTTGATTTGTTTACTTTTTTGGTGTGGTAATAATTATTAAAGACAAAAAGAATGGTTATTTATTGTGTTGCTTATGGATGTAACATTTTCACAATTGTTAGAATTTTTGTTTTATTTTTAGTGGTTTTATCATATTATAATTAAAATATGTTTTATGTAAGGTTTTTTACTATTTATAATAATTAAAATACTTTTTATGTAGGGTTTTTTCATTATTTGTATAGCCCATTTTCAACTATGTAAAATTATTATGATTTAACATGACTAGTAAAACTCCAATTCCAAATAAAAAAAACCAATTTTTGTGATATAATAAAAATTCCAGCACACGCTTTTTATCCAGATTTTGGTATCACAAATTCTATTTTTTAAGCATATTATTTTTAGTCTAGGATAGTTATACGTATATAATATCATAGTCAATTAATTAAATATTGATGCGAAATACAATGAAAAATAAAAAATAGTTTAAAAAGTTCACTTGCCGCTCATTTCACGTAACGAGATAGAGAAGGATAGATATCCGTCACAGTTGCGGGTTGCCTAGTTTCAAATTTGCCTCACTTTTATTATTCGACGCGTCCCTTCCAGTTACGTAGTATAGAGTTCTATGAACGTACGCGTTATGTCATCAGTCATTTTTGGTTGAGCGCGAATTTTAAACTAGTGGCATTTTTATTCAAATAATTTTATCTTGATTGGTAATTTCAAGCAGCTAATAATGTTATAGGACAATCTCCTGGGTATACAAAATGATGTTGCACAAGTTTTTGTTCAACTAATATCCCTAAATCCTCAAAATATTTGAATTTGTCCATTATTGACCTAGGCCAATAATAGAAAAAATAATTATTAACCACTAATAGAGAAAGTAAGCTTTTTTTTATATTAATCTACATACTTTGAGGTACTTATGAAAAAAAAATCAGCAGTATTGCTAATTACTTGTAGTTGTTACCCCTATCGTTTCAATTTAAATGAATGTAATTACATATTTAATCGTAATTTTTAAGTTTGATCAACTTTTTGTTGTAACATTTTTCGATATTGTCAAATTTAAAGGTACTTTACTCCTGAGTGAAACTAATATTTTTTGACAAACCTCGTATACGACTAAAAAATTTTGATATTTGTTGACTGTACTTTAAGTTTTAGATAATGCAGAACTTTTTATGAAGAATAACTTTTTATCCTAAAACTAATAATAAAAAAGTTTTCCATAGGATTACAAGTTAGGGGGACAAATTTTATATGCACTTACCTCCGATAACCTAATGTTATCTTCAGAAGTCTGAAATTCAGTTTGTTTCAAACTATCTACTTCAGTCTGTAGCTCGGCAACTTCGCTACTGAGTTGTTTGATTGTTTTATTCAAATTCTCTATATCTGTTTCTGAGTTTGATTCGCCTTCACCAGCATCTACTCCTTCGTCCACTGTATCTTTGTCCATCAGAAGAAGGGTTTTTCTTTTTAATTCTTTGTTTTCTCTATACCATTGCGTGGCATCTTTAAGTGCTCTAGGAAAATGATAAAAAGGGACGTAAATAATATCAATTATTTGTTTTTAAACTATCAAAAACATCCGGTATATATATGGCGAAAATCTGGGAAACTACTTTCAATCACAAAATTATTATACTTCTAGAAAATTAACACGATCTGACAACGCTGCTAAAACTATCACCTGATTACACCACAACCCTCATTTGCCCCCCACACATTCAAAATGTATTCATATCAGCTGCACATGAGAATTTAGGAAGATTTTTAAAAAAAATTATGAGTAAATTTTACCTCAAAATTGTAGAATTTTTCGCCATTCTTTGAATAAACGTTAATACAGTTACAGCAGTTAAAATTAAATGATAATTGTAGTAAGTTTTTGAAACATGAAATTCCATATCACTTCTGTCAAAAATCTATGTCACATTTATTTTGATTTTCATAATATATTCAGTTGTTTTAGTTTTTAAATACTTACCCGGACATAGCTCTAGTCTCAGTTTCATACTGATTCTTCAACGTTTCGTATTCCTTGTATAAATTTTTCGACGCCGTGGATAGTTTCGTGTATTCTTCATTTTTTTCAAACAGCTCCGTTTCCAAATGATCGTGCTTTATTTGTAAATTCAAATGTCTTTTTTCTATGTCCGATAAATTTCTCAACGCTGAAAATAATAAAAGTACGATATTTTTTAACAGTGTAGATGGCGGAGGCTTTAGCAGCCGATAAAACTGTTTGTTTTAATTATTAGAGAAGTCAGAAAAAGATTTATCTAATGTTTAAGCCTATGCAACGGTTTTTGTAAAAGAAAATATTCAATTTTCTTCAACACTGTAGCATTTTTTAACTATTATCAAATTTTGAAAGATTCAAAGCAAAAAACAGCCAAATATGAGTTCATTTACGATAAGTTTACAATTTTGACATTTGTAGTAACAATTGCAGCCACTAAACAAAATCTAAATATCCAAAGTGTAAATGGAACAATTAATCATACAAAGGGGAACGTTACGGTCCAAAAGTTGGCTGCCGTGTCCAAGGTTGCCAGACTTATGTTTTCAAAATCAGACAATTTTATCAGAATTTCTTGTGATGGTTTGCGTTTTCATTCGCATTTTATAGTTTGTTACTTAATACTGCAATAACGATGCAATTCAACATGTGCATAAAGATAACATTTTTCAGTTAAACTTATGGTTTCAAACTTGGACATGCTGAAATTTATATATTTATTACTAATCAAAATTTTATAATTTCTGCTCTTATTTTTGAGTTGAATGTAATCTTATAGAATAAACAACTTATCAACATATTTTTATGCCATCAGCCGGAAAAAAATTACAGCGTGGCAACGATGTGAAACATCTGTCATGTTTTGATATTGCAAACTTATCGTAAATGAACTATTTACTATAGTCAAGATAATTCATCATAATATGGAATTCTAAGCTCACAACTTCACGAAATTTGCTAAAAATGTTCGTACCCTTTTCTTTTTCATTTAAAAGTATTTTTCTTCTTTCTTCCGCTTCTTCGTATTTGATTTTCCATCGTAAAGCTTGACTCTCCGTCACTGGTATCTTGGAAGTGTTGTTCGGTGATGACAGATGTCTATTGTATTGTGTACGTAAAGGTATGTTTGAAGTTCCATTGCCGTTAGTTTTGTTCATCGCCAAAGTGCATCTGTTGTTAACAGACATTTTTCAAAATTCTCACATGAGGATACGGTATATTATCCTGAAACTAAAAAAAAATTGCAGAAATGAATAGGCAACACAAAGTGAGTAGCGGGGAGCGGTATGATAAAAAATAAAACACTAAGCGCCAGCGCCGACTTCATAGATTTTCTCAACAAATATTTAGATTTAGATAATTATATATGTTCTTATTTTATACATTACATTCGAAAATTTGGCTTGCTGGTAGTAACCAGCCAACGAACATATAGGGTTCTTCTAAGGGATATACTTTTCCGTTAACCCTTGTATTTATAGAAACGAAAGCGATTTCAATTTCTAAAATCAACTCAACATAATTAATCTTCCAAAATAAGAAATACAACGTCCCAACAAAGAGAGAATTAAAATGAATACCAAAGGAGTGTCTGCATTTTTTTCGCGATATGTGAGAGTGAGAGCTCTGAGAGTCGGTCTGGTGATGGTGATAAAAAAAAAGAAATTGTCGATAGGTAGTTTCGATTTTAAAATGTTATTACACTCGACTGCAGTAGAGAACGTGTTTAATTTTTCTATCACGTATGGTGTTTTTTATAGATAATTGTTTACGTTTCGATGTATTTATAAATAAAACATTCTGATACACATTTTTTTAAGGTACAAGAATGATATTAAGATTAAGAGTTACGTAAACTTTTCTATTTTGAGAAAAAAGTAGGAAATTTAACTGAATAGTTGATATTACTGTACAAATAAGAACATAATATCGGCCTCGGTCATTATTCACACACTTGTAGTTCCACCGCTAGAGGGAGAAATTATACAAATTAGGATAAAAAAAACCAGTGCAATTTACAGCAAACGGGTTTGCAAAACTTCAAGACTTTGTCAGATCAACTGGTAAAATTCCCTAGTTTGTTTTGACGTTTAATAAAATCATCTACAACCATAGAGATACTACATTTAGCCAACATTGAATGATCGTGTGAACTTCGGTAAGAGAGAAAGAGACAGACGATCAGAGGTTTTTCTGACTTTGTCTGTACACGCTATCAAAGAAGACAGCCTAAACCTACAGGCGCGTTTAAATGGAGATCGAGTTATTTAACCCACCACTATTAAAATGACAGATGTCGTATGAAAGGAGGACCCCCGCATGTTGAGGTGCGCATGCGTCAATGCAGCCTTTAACCTAGGTAGCATACTGAGCTCACAACCCAGAGGTTCTAGGTTCGAAATCCGGTGTGGACCTGGGTTTTTTTGTTTTTTTTTTAGTTTTCTATTTTTTATTTTCTGATATTTTTATACATAGTTACAATTTGATCTGTCAGTTGGCCGGGAAGCGATAAATCTCAATAATTCTCCCCACAGACCATTTTCCCTTCCCCAGCTAGGACACACGACATCTGTTATTTTAATAGTGGGGGTTAAATAGCTCGGTCTCTATTTAAACAAACGCGCTTAAACCTACTTTCTATCTATCTTTTACTTGCTGACGAGTACCGTGATGGCTTGTTGCCTCTATCTGTTGTATCTCTATGTCTACAACCCTGCTACAAACAGACGTCCATTAATTATGTTAGGTGTATTGGGGGGGAGGAATCGAGTCGAATCAGGTGACTCAGTATCACCTACACACGTTTCAACTAATGCAAACAGTTGTTATTAATCAGTTATTTACTTTTATACGACCTTGTTACAGATAAAAAAAATATTTAATATTTAATAATCAACGTTTTTTTTTGTAAATTAGCACCTTTTAAATGAAGAATTTGCATTTTCCGAACTTATAAAATAGTTGATTACAAGGGTTGTTTTTCATAATTATTGCATACCTATATATCTAGGAAAAAATAGTGGATAACTTTTAACCACTATTGTTTTTCAAAGTATTCTACACGAGAAATGAATTTTTGGCATCTGTTTTAATTTTATTTAGGCACGCCTATGATTTCTCCCACTATTGTTTCAATCATTACAAAAAATCTTCTAAAAACGATCTAATTGCAAGAATAATCTATTCATGTTACAAGTTCCTTCACTCCGGTTTATTTTATTACTAAAACTGTGTGCTCCATTTCCGTTATTTCTGATAAGGCTTTATACTAGAAAACTTTTTAATGTCTTACACTAAAAAATCACTTCAATTGACTATTGGTCTAGCTTCACAGTTTTCGGTATCCAAAAAAAAATACTTATTTAATGACGAATCCAACTGTGAAATTTAATTCAAACATTGGGTTGAGTGGAAGAGCAGATCCTTCGGGGGACTTAGCTCGTCAATTGTTATTGTTACCAAGGACGGTACGCAGTCATTCCTTAAAAAAACCTCTCGAATTAATTCAATACAGGATGTACCAAAATGGTGGAGTAGGTTAAATGCTTTGGAATGCATAAACAACTATTGGTACGAATGTAGAAAGAACTTAATTCAATAAATACCTTTAGATTATTAACTTTGTTGTACAGGGGGCGTCCATTAATAACGTGATAAAATATAGGGTGTTCCATTTATAAACTCGACTTCTATCCAATTTAAATACTCAGATTAATTCACAATCTTCTCGTTAACCATTTTATTCTTAAATTAAGAATAATTTGGACATCCCATATATCCGTAAACAGACTGTGTAAGTACTATTATCATAGTTATAAATAAATCGTTATTTATAATTCATTCAAACTTTCTTATCTATTTTAACTGATATCACATCTAATTCTCAAGAATTTACATTAGAACATCATTTCGATGAAAAGTTATTCGTAATGGATTTCCCTTTTTTATTTGGGTTCTGGTCTAACATTATAAACTCTTCCTGGACCTCGCGAGTTCGTTAGCTCGTAAATTACAGATTCTTTCACTAACCTTGGATTTAAACAGCTATAATCAAATTAATACAATTCACATAATCCTATAATTGAAGGGAAGACACTCCAGCTTATATAATAGAAGCAACCATCCTTTAACAGAGTCGCCACCAAGGGGGGGAGTAACAAACTAACTAACAATTCACCCCAAGTGTTCAAGTTAAAATTTTGACCCCAAGTCACTAGAGTCAATGTGGAGTTCACATTATAAGAAATTATAATCAATAGTTGTGAGTGTGACCCATTTTATTTGGAGCCCCTGTAAAATCCGCATTTCTCAACCGATTTTGAATCAATTTTTTTTGTTAGATTCAGTATTAAAAACAGCATTTTGGCACAAATTTTCATAGCTTAATTACTATTTTCAAGGCCCTCTATGTTAATTTTTCTTTGTCAAAAAAGACAAAAGTACATTAGGCATTTTTTTCTCAAATATGACTATACCACTGGGTTCAGAATCATCACAAATGTAAACTCCAAAATTTTATAAAAAAATTTTTATTAACGACAAAGTTATTATATTTGGAAAAAGTGGTATTTTCATTATTTTCTGGAGTTATAGCTTCTGGAAGTAATGTAAAATTGTGCTTTGTCGGTAATGAAAATTTTTTCATAAAATTTTGGTAGTTTACATTTGTGATGATTCTGAATCCAGTGGTATAGTCATAAAAATGCCCAATGGACTTTCGTCTTTTTTGGCAAAGAACAATTAACATAGAGGGCCTTGAAAATAGTAATTAAGCTATTCTTTGGAGAAGTGGAAGCCGGGCCCTTTCCTTTCTCCATTAAATCTAGGGCGATCTCGACTAACTGTTTGCATCAGGCTCTCAAAAATGTCTGACAGTGAGCCTGTCCTTGAAGCAGTTTTTCTCTTCAAAATTAATGATTATTTTCCTATTTTCCGATACATTTTGATTTTTGGTCTATTTGGTTAGTGTCTTTTTTCAATCTAGCAGAGATTTTTTTTATTTTTTTAAAGTCTAAAATTACTTAATACATCGTTCAATAAACCTTCTCATAAAAAAGTCAATTATAATCTTATCCTCGACAATAAACAACAATTAAATAAAAAACAAAGAAAATAACCTTCAAGCAATCTTGTTGATTTAAATAATTCTCTATGGCAACCAATAATAAGCTCACCTGTGTCGGAAATATCCGAGAAATCGATAAAACAACACCTATGAGTAAACAAAAAACGTTGTGCCGAAGAAAGTAACACAAAACAAAATCTAAATCGTTCGACTGTACAAAAATAAACACGGGCTAAGTCATGTCACGCTACCCGCGAACGGAGACCATAAACTGAAACAAGTGAAATAAATTGTGACTTATCTTACGATACGGCCAACAAAGATCCAACTCCTTCCAAGCCATATCTGAGATTGTGTGACTCATTTCCTTCACACATGTTCGTCCAAGATAAGTTATACGCATGACATACTTTATTCTGCTCTGCCTACTTATACTTGAAATCGAAATGCATACGAAATAGATGGGTCGAAAAGATTGCGATGATGCCAATGCTTCCAAAACATCTTGTAAACTAATATTTCGGATATAAATTTATAATTTCTATGTTTCGCTACATTTTTCTCACCCTATACATTATAAAATTGACACCCTGTACACACATTACAGGTCTTTGAATTAAAATACCCACAGGAAATAGTAGGCGTCTAAGTACACACCTTTTACTTTGTTTCTTGTGTTGATTGCAATAGAGATGAGTGACATTACGTTTCTTCATTATTTCAAGATTTGACATTGATGTAGGAAAAGGAAATCTACTTTGAAATTAGACTGTAATTAAAAATTGATTTTGTTCTCTATTAGTTCAAACCGGATACACTCGTCTGGTTTAAATACCAGGTAAACAAAATGGTGTTTTAATGAAACAGTGTTTTTTCTTAAAAAAAAATGTATAAATTAAGTATGTAAAATAGAAAAAATGCTGTAAATGAGGAAGCTGTTTAAAAGTTAACAATATCATTGAATTTACTCATCTATGAATTAAATACACAATTTCACAACACACACCTTATTTATTGTAATTCCCCCAAGTTTTTTTTTAATTTTTTTTCCTTTTAGTTATGCAACCAGCAATAGTTGCAAGTGTAAGTGTTCCAAGCTCAGTGTGTCGATCATAGAGATACAACTGTAGTATCTCTGTGATGATTCGAAAGCTGTCACTGTCACTGTCAAATTTAGAAACATAAACTCAATAATTGTTGCGTCTTTTTAGTTATGTGAGAAAATATTCTTTAAAAGAAATATATAGATTTAAAATGACAGAATCCGATCCTCAAGTTGGTCACTTAGAAGAAGAAGCTTTCAAGAGAAAAGAAAAAATAAAAAACCTAAAAAGAAAAAGAACAGGGCAAACCAACAACCAAGAAAAGCAAATTGAAGATGGAAGTGCCTCGCTACCAAAACCTTTGTTTAGAAGTTATAAACCTACAAATGAAGTTTTAAACGATTTCGTACTTGACCCAGCTGAACCTGGAGATGTTACTAAACAGGTAAAATTTAACTATAAAAATTATGGAAAGTGTTTTGATAATAAGTAATTTTAGGTAAAAGATCAGTTAGAATCTGCTAAATCCAGTGTGGTTATTGATCAACTTGATGTTACATCCTTAGCTCCTCGAAAACCAGATTGGGATTTAAAACGCGATGTAAGTAAAAAGTTGGAAAAACTGGAGAAACAAACACAAAAAGCAATAGCAGAGCTTATAAGAGATAGGTTAAAAGAAAGTAGCCAAAATGAAGACTTGGCAGCAATAGTAAATGCAGGAAGTGGAAGCTGATAGCATAAAGATTTTAAAACGTAATCTTTCCTTCTTATTGCGCTAGAAATTGTTTGTTTCTGTACATTTTTGTTCAGATCTAAATGAAACCAAACAAAAGCTGTAAGATTTATTGTAAGTAAGAACTTTTTGTATATTAAAACTGAATTTTAGATAAACCATTTGTTTTTTTTTTATATTTAGAAACCATTTTCTGACCTGTCTGGGACTACCGATATACTTATAGATTCAAATAAAACAAACTATTTCAAATAAGTTTATTAACAATAATAAAAGTAAATAACTTATCTACCAACTAAAAACAATAAAATTAAGTACAATAGAGAATTTAAAATTTAATATAATATCACCTTAACCTTTTTTGAATTTGAGCACCAAAATACTGATCGTTAAAAATATTAAAATCCAAATAGTCAACGAAATGAAACCATTATAAACAACTGGGTTCGTTATACCCCAACCTCTTGCTAATACACATCTAAAACTTTCAGTAGCTTGTGTAAGAGGTAACACTAATGAAACATATTTTAAGTAGTCATTCATAGCTTCTATTGGCCATATAATTCCACAGAGCATTACGATGGGCAGGAAACTACCCAAAGCAAGGTATGTAGCTGATCTTTCGTTGTCACAAACACAGGAAACGACAAAACCTGAAAAAAAAAGTGTAGGTAAAAGGGTTATTTTTCTGAATTGTTAGCTATAGGCTTACCAAAGCACATTCCACATATACCAGCAAGTAAAGTGACCATAATAACTAGTACCCAAGATCCATTTTGTGTTAAATTAAACACGAAGAACGTTACGATAAGTACCATTACGGTTTGTCCCATCATAATGACATACTGTGTTATAATTTGTGAAAAAAGTATCTCTGTTCCGCTTATGCCATTTACGAGGGAACGTTCTAAAATACCTTCGTTTCTTTCCATTATCATGGAACCGGATGTAAGAGCTACCGCCATGAAGAATATAATTCTAGAATAAAAGAAATATTTTATAGAGAATGATGTAATTGGGGTTTTAAATAGAACATACGTTAATATGACTCCCGGTGCTGCGAAGTCCGTAAAATCTGGTTGGGAGTATCCGTAAATTGGTTTTTCATACTGAAAAAAAAAAATAAATAAAATGGTTTTTTGTTGTAAATAGTAATAATAAATTTCTCACCGAAATTGAGGAAGTAATACCTCTTGGATCGAAATCACAACTGCGTAAAAGGTCCTCGAGAAATCCAAGAAAACCGTATAACATATCTCTGGTAAGGAATGTCGCTATATTTTCGTCTAAAAAAATGGAAACATTAAAAGAAACACATTTTCGTTGCATCCGAGCAAACTTACTAGATTTATCTGGATATACGCTTATAGTAGACGCCATAATATCCTCTAGCGGTGTGTCCCTCATGTTTTCCATCCTACTCCTCAAAGCATCCGTAAAATTATGAGGTACAACTACTACAGCCCAAGATTTTCCTCTCTGTACCATCTCTCTAGCTAGCACTTCATTTTCCGCGTATACCTAAAATTAGAACGTTTATATATCTATGGTTTATATAAGTGGCGCAGTCGATAGGATTAGTGATTAGTACTCACCATGTTTACCGAATATTTTTTAGTTACAAAGTCAAAATAATGACAACTAAGCTTCGTATCGTTACAACCAATATCCCTCACCGGACATAATTCAGTAGGAAAATCGATTTCGTTGTTAACAATCGATATTTTAATACCGACTGGATTGTGTCCTATCGACAAGCAGAAGAGAACCGCTTGACCTAAAATAACAAAGTTTATTTGAATATTTATCCTTAATTTGTAGAATGTGCTCCTAATACTGTACCTATAGTACATTTTACGAGGGTCACTGTAACGGGAAAAAAGATATCCCCATAAAGCTAATATTTTTATAGTCAAAAGCGGTCCAATCGTGCGGGTTCAAAGGTCACTAACCATATGTATCAAATCAGAAGACACAGAGGTTACCAAAATGTGAGATTACAAAATATACTCGGAGAAAATATTGATGGTTGATGTTTCCTGCACACTGATTGACGAATTTCCACTTTTTCATTCATTCTCGAAATAATCTATCGGATTAAGTACCATTTTTTTTGCTTGAGGATGCAAAATACCGAAAAATTGCTTCTTATTATTCATATTATCCCTTTGAATTGTCCAAGTCACAAAACTGACTTTTAAATAAAAACTTCGCTGGTGAAAGACTTTTTAGAATCGCTGAAAACTAAATATATATCCTTTTTTCTCCAGTCGAAATTGCATAAGTCTGTCTTATTCATCTTACGGATTTTATTTGAAAGTTATGATTGAACGCAATAAAAGAAAACAAAAACGGTGCGTATGTCTTTGTTGAATCGTATGACCCGCATGATAAGACTGCATTTGACTATAGTAGGTTGTATAGATCACTGTTTGGTCTAGCCAAAATATTAAACATCAAGTAGGCATCACATAAAATGTAATTTCTTTCAGAAGTTACTCACCTATAGGTAGTCCAATGATAAATAACATCATAGGAATATTCCTCCACATCCATAAAAAGTTTTTCCAAATCAACGCTCGCATATGATTGAATTTGATTATTTGTAGGTAATCCTTAAAGGATACGTCAGCTACGTCGTCCGGAGGTAATTCGGTTGGAGTGTCTGCTGTCGGCTCTGGAGCGATTGATACTCTTCCTAAAAAAAATTAGCTCATATTATATGCTTTAAACCCCAGTGACACCTACGGCCTAACGACTTCGACAATTGCGGAACTAGCCAAACGTTACACCCATGCTTAATCCCTTAAGAGATGGGATGGAATCAAAGGATGCAGTCTTGCCAGGATCACCCTGGGCGACCCTGGGAAGCTGGCGTCGAAGAAATATTTGACGATGACCAGGAAAAACCTACTTTTAACAGTAGGATTTCTGACTGGCCACTGTCAACTAAGGAAACACCACCATACTATGGGGCTAGTGGACACACCTCTAAGCAGGATGTGTGAACAGGAAGATGAAACTGTCAGGCATGTCTTATGCGAGTGTCCGGAGTTATCGTCAATAAGAGAGTGTGTGTTCGGTGAGTCTTGGCCTACACCTGCCGATATAAAGGAGATGTCTCCTAGTGACCTGTCCACCTTCCTGAGAAGCATAGGAGGACAACTCCTCGGAAGGATGTACAATGGGTCACTTGTAGCCTAAGTGCTGTGAGCCTACACTCACCCTCCTTAGAGATAGAGATACAGATACAGATCTCATGTAATGGTTATCAATACATGATAGCTGCATAATATACTATTATTATACAGAGCAAAGGCAGAATTTAAATAAAAATATCAATATAACTTTGTATCTTTCAAATGGGAAACCTTTTGCAAGTACATATTCAAATTTCGTGAGAACCCTGTATAATAAAAACAATAATTTCCACTATTTTAATGTCATTATCATTTTATAAATTAACTAGCTCGTCAATTGTTTTTGTTACCAAGGACTGTACGCGGTCATTCCTTAAAAAAACCTCTAGAATTAATTCAATACAGGATGTACCAAAATGGTGGAGTAGGTTAAATGCTTTGGAATGCATAAACAACTATGACTACGAATGTAAAAGAAATTAATTTAATAAATACCTTTAAATTATCAACTTTGTTGTACAGAAGGTGTCCATTAATTACGTGAGGCAATATAGTTGTTACGAACTCACTGATTCTGAAGCCGGTCCTGTCGCAAACTTTGAATGCGACCTTCCTAGAAAGGTTCTTTCGCAGGTAATATCCAGACTGTTCTGGAAACGTACCAGACCATACAATGGTTTATCGCGAATGCTCTCGATTTATAAAGTATACGCAGAGGTGGTGAATTCAAGAAAGTTCTAGAGATTCGAGGTAATATATATACGCGGGTTTTCGAGTGAGAGGAGAAGTTGTTCAGTATACAGTGAATCGGTAAACAGTTTCAGTATACAGTGAGTGAACAGAAAGTGAATATAAATAGTGTTGAAGATAAATTAGGACAATTATTATACCGATTGTAAATAAATTAGTAGACATTAAGTAGTGTGTATATAAATTAAGTTTATTATAGTGTGTAAGTGTTTCTTTAATAAAACAATAGTAATTAGCCATAGTGAGTGTATAATTTTATCCCACGTTAAAAAACTGTTTAAATAAATAAGAAAAACATTACATAGTGATAAAATATAGGGTGTACTATTTATATACTCGATTTTTACCCACTCAGTTAATTCATAATTTTCTCGTTAAACATTTTATTTTAAATTAAGAATACTTTGGACACCCCATATATACGTAAACAGATTGTATAAGTACTATTATCATAGTTATAAATAAATCGTTATTTAACATTCATTCAAACTTTCCTTATCTATTTTAACTGATATCACATCTAATTCTCAAGAATTTATATTAGAGCATCATTTCGATGAAAAGTTATTCGTAATGGATTTCCCTTTTTATTTGGGTTCTGGTCTAACATAAACTCATCCTGGACCTCTCTCTCGAGAGTTCGTTAATTACAGACTCCTTTACTAGCCTTGGATTGAAACAGTTATAATCAAATTATTACAATTCATATAATACTACAATAGTTGTGGTAAATCTATTCAGTATTAAAAATAGTATTTTAGCATAAATTTTCAAAGCCTAATTACTATTTTCAAGGCCCTCTATGTTAATTTTTCTTTGCGAAAAAAGACAAAAGTACATTAGGTTTTTCTCAAATATAACTATACCACTGGATTCAGAATCATCCCAAATGTAAACTACCAAAATTTTATAAAAAAATTTCTATTAACGACAAAGTTATTACAACATGAATTTGGAAAAAGTGGTGTTTTCATTAATTTTTTACGTAGAATGTAGACAAATTTTTGAAATGGCAACATGGTAAACAAAAACTAGGACTCAAACACAGTGAAAATTCGAAGCCGATAACTTAAGGGGCATCTACCAAATTCGACCTTGCACAATTATGCTTTGTATATTTTTTTTTGTTTCCCTACGTCCTCACGTTTAAGTTCACATAACGAAAATTTTATTATAAATATTAAAGCTCCGCAACATATAGGTAGCCAAGCGGTCCAAGCGGATTTTGGTTCACGTGCTACTCTATAAGCTTCGTCAGTACTGAACTGGGAGACCGCCGAGACGGGCGAGCGTTGTATCAACAATGGAACGGCACGAGACTACCGAAGCAGAGAGACAATGTCAGTCATAGAAGGATAGAAAAGCGAGAGATGGATTTTTATCCGATATTTTAGTGGTAGCAACCGAATTTCAATAAGGAATTGTACGGTCATAAGTAATTTGAGGATTCTGAGATTTTTATATAGTATTCATAAAGCTTCAAATTAGACTTCTTATCAATTAGTTTTTCCATTCCATCCATATTTAATTCTTTACAAGGGCTTAAACTTTGCTTAATATGTGTATTTTTCATATTTTTTTCAACAAAATTTGGTTAGCATTTCAAAGTTTTTATTCGATGAGAACTCTAAGTTCAACATTAATCTACATGATATATTTTTTTCTTAATTTTCAATACATCCATTACTTCAAAATTCTTTGCCAAAAATACTTCGATATTTTGTCAAATCGCTGCCGATAGATTCCTCTTCCCGTTCTGGAGTTATAGCTTCTGAAGGTCATGTAAAATTGTGCTTAATAGTTTGAATTGTTGGCAAAGAAGTCTATGACATACGGTCATTAAAATTGCTTGCCTGCAGTTTTTTTTTTTCAAATAGGTTTGGTCACTGCTCCAGTCTCAATGAATACATTTTTTAATTTTGTGCACTACAAAGCAGCAAATACGGCGATATGGATGTCTCCGATTACCTATTTCTATTACTTCTCGTTTACTTCTGTCATTGTAAACACAAAAAAGTACAATTTCAACTTAGTCTTGAATAGTTGAATATTTGGAACATCTTCGAATTTTTACTGTGCAATATGTTTGAGGCCTTGCTTTTGTTTACCATATTGCCATTTTTAAAATTTGTCTACATTCTACGTAAAAAATTAATAAAAATACCACTTTTTCCAAATTCATGTTGTAATAACTTTGTCGTTAATGAAAATTTTTTCATAAAATTTTGGTAGGTTACATTAGTGATGATTCTGAATCCAGGGGTATAGTCATATTTAAGAAAAAAAATTGCCCAATGTACTTTTGTCTTTTTTGGCAGAGAAAAATTAACATAGAGGGCCTTGAAAATAGTAATTAAGCTATGAAAATGTCTGCCAAAATACTGTTTTTGATACTGAATCTAACAAAAAAAATTAAAACAAAATCGGTTGAAAAATACGGATTTTACGGGGGTGCTTCCAAACAAAATGGATCACACTGTATAATAATAAATATATAAAGGGGGTCCATATTCTTTGGAGAAATGGAAGCCTGGTCCTTTCCTTTCTCCATTAAATCTAGGGCGATCTCGACTAACTGTTTGCCTCAGGCTCTCAAAAATGTCTCGACAGTGAGCCTGTCCTTGAAACAGTTTTTCTCTTCAAAATTAATGATTACTTTCCTATTTTCCGATACATTTTGATTTTTGGTCTATTTGTTAAGTGTCTTTTTTCAATCTAGCAGTTTTTTTTTTATTTTTTTAGTCTAAAATTACTTAATATTCGTTCAATAAACCTTCTCATAAAAAAGTCATTTATAATCTTATCCTCGACAATAAACAACAATTAAATAAAAAACAAAGAAAATAACCTTCAAGCAATCTTATTGATTTAAATAATTCTCTATGGCAACCAATAATAAGCTCACCTGTGTCGGAAATATCCGAGAAATCGATCAAACAACACCGATGAGTAAACAAAAAACGTTGGGCCGAAGAAAGTAACACAAAACAAAATCTAAATCGTTCGACTGTAGGTACAAAAATAAACACGGGCTAAGTCATGTCACGCTACCCGCGAACGGAGACCATAAACTGAAACAAGTGAAATAAATTGTGACTTATCTTACGATACGGCCAACAAAGATCCAACTCCTTCCAAGCCATATCTGAGATTGTGTGACTCATTTCCTTCACACATGTTCGTCCAAGATAAGTTATACGCATGACATACTTTATTCTGCTCTGCCTACTTATACTTGAAATCGAAATGCATACGAAATAGATGGGTCGAAAAGATTGCGATGATGCCAATGCTTCCAAAACATCTTGTAAACTAATATTTCGGATATAAATTTATAATTTCTATGTTTCGCTACATTTTTCTCACCCTATACATTATAAAATTGACACCCTGTACACACATTACAGGTCTTTGAATTAAAATACCCACAGGAAATAGTAGGCGTCTAAGTACACACCTTTTACTTTGTTTCTTGTGTTGATTGCAATAGAGATGAGTGACATTACGTTTCTTCATTATTTCAAGGTTTGACATTGATGTAGGAAAAGGAAATCTATTTTGAAATTAGACTGTAATTAAAAATTGATTTTGTTCTCTATTAGTTCAAACCGGATACACTCGTCTGGTTTAAATACCAGGTAAACAAAATGGTGTTTTAATGAAACAGTGTTTTTTCTTAAAAAAAAATGTATAAATTAAGTATGAAAAATAGAAAAAATGCTGTAAATGAGGAAGCTGTTTAAAAGTTAACAATATCATTGAATTCACTCATCTATGAATTAAATACACAATTTCACAACACACACCATATTTATTGTAATTCCCCCAAGTTTTTTTTTAGTTTTTTTTTCCTTTTAGTTACGCAACCAGCAATAGTTGCAAGTGTAAGCGTTCCAAGCTCAGTGTGTCGATCATAGAGATACAACTGTAGTATTTCTGTGATGATTCTAAAGCTGTCACTGTCACTGTCAAATTTAGAAACATAACCTCAATAATTGTTGCGTCTGTTTAGTTATGTGAGAAAATATTCTTTAGAAGAAATATATAGATTTAAAATGACAGAATCCGATCCTCAAGTTGGTCACTTAGAAGAAGAAGCTTTCAAGAGAAAAGAAAGAATAAAAAACCTAAAAAGAAAAAGAACAGGGCAAACCAACAACCAAGAAAAGCAAATTGAAGATGGAAGTGCCTCGCTACCAAAACCTTTGTTTAGAAGTTATAAACCTACAAATGAAGTTTTAAACGATTTCGTACTTGACCCAGCTGAACCTGGAGATGTTACTAAACAGGTAAAATTTAACTATAAAATTATGGAAAGTGTTTTGATAATAAGTAATTTTAGGTAAAAGATCAGTTAGAATCTGCTAAATCCAGTGTGGTTATTGATCAACTTGATGTTACATCTTTAGCTCCTCGAAAACCAGATTGGGATTTAAAACGCGATGTAAGTAAAAAGTTGGAAAAACTGGAGAAACAAACACAAAAAGCAATAGCAGAGCTTATAAGAGATAGGTTAAAAGAAAGTAGCCAAAATGAAGACTTGGCAGCAATAGTAAATGCAGGAAGTGGAAGCTGATAGCATAAAGATTCTGCAATGTATTCTTTTCTTCTTTTGTGCTAGAAATTCTTTATTTCTGTACATTTTTGTTCAGATCTAAATGAAACCAAACAAAAGCTGTAAAATTTATTGTAAGTAAGAACTTTTTGTATATTAAAGCTGAATTTTAGATAAACCATTTGTTTTTTTTATATTTAGAAACCATCTTCTGACCAGTCTGGGACTACCGATATACTTATAGATTCAAATAAAACAAACTATTTCAAATAAGTTTATTAACAATAATAAAAGTAAATAACTTATCTACCAACTAAAAACAATAAAATTAAGTACAATAGAGAATTTAAAATTTAATATAATATCACCTTAACCTTTTTTGAATTTGAGCACCAAAATACTGATCGTTAAAAATATTAAAATCCAAATAGTCAACGAAATGAAACCATTATAAACAACTGGGTTCGTTATACCCCAACCTCTTGCTAATACACATCTAAAACTTTCAGTAGCTTGTGTAAGAGGTAACACTAATGAAACATATTTTAAGTAGTCATTCATAGCTTCTATTGGCCATATAATTCCACAGAGCATTACGATGGGCAGGAAACTACCCAAAGCAAGGTATGTAGCTGATCTTTCATTGTCACAAACACAGGAAACGACAAAACCTGAAAAAAAAGTGTAGGTAAAAGTGTTATTTTTTCTGAATTGTTAGCTATAGGCTTACCAAAGCACATTCCACATATACCAGCAAGTAAAGTGACCATAATAACTAGTACCCAAGATCCATTTTGTGTTAAATTAAACACGAAGAACGTTACGATAAGTACCATTACGGTTTGTCCCATCATAATGACATACTGTGTTATAATTTGTGAAAAAAGTATCTCTGTTCCGCTTATGCCATTTACGAGGGAACGTTCTAAAATACCTTCGTTTCTTTCCATTATCATGGAACCGGATGTAAGAGCTACCGCCATGAAGAATATAATTCTAGAATAAAAGAAATATTTTATAGAGAATGATGTAATTGGGGTTTTAAATAGAACATACGTTAATATGACTCCCGGTGCTGCGAAGTCCGTAAAATCTGGTTGGGAGTATCCGTAAATTGGTTTTTCATACTGAAAAAAAAAAATAAATAAAATGGTTTTTTGTTGTAAATAGTAATAATAAATTTCTCACCGAAATTGAGGAAGTAATACCTCTTGGATCGAAATCACAACTGCGTAAAAGGTCCTCGAGAAATCCAAGAAAACCGTATAACATATCTCTGGTAAGGAACGTCGCTATATTTTCGTCTAAAAAAATGGAAACATTAAAAGAAACACATTTTCGTTGCATCCGAGCAAACTTACTAGATTTATCTGGATATACGCTTATAGTAGACGCCATAATATCCTCTAGCGGTGTGTCCCTCATGTTTTCCATCCTACTCCTCAAAGCATCCGTAAAATTATGAGGTACAACTACTACAGCCCAAGATTTTCCTCTCTGTACCATCTCTCTAGCTAGCACTTCATTTTCCGCGTATACCTAAAATTAGAACGTTTATATATCTATGGTTTATATAAGTGGCGCAGTCGATAGGATTAGTGATTAGTACTCACCATGTTTACCGAATATTTTTTAGTTACAAAGTCAAAATAATGACAACTAAGCTTCGTATCGTTACAACCAATATCCCTCACCGGACATAATTCAGTAGGAAAATCGATTTCGTTGTTAACAATCGATATTTTAATACCGACTGGATTGTGTCCTATCGACAAGCAGAAGAGAACCGCTTGACCTAAAATAACAAAGTTTATTTGAATATTTATCCCTAATTTGTAGAATGTGCTCCTAATACTGTACCTATAGTACATTTTACGAGGGTCACTGTAACGGGAAAAAAGATATCCCCATAAAGCTAATATTTTTATAGTCAAAAGCGGTCCAATCGTGCGGGTTCAAAGGTCACTAACCATATGTATCAAATCAGAAGACACAGAGGTTACCAAAATGTGAGATTACAAAATATACTCGGAGAAAATATTGATGGTTGATGTTTCCTGCACACTGATTGACGAATTTCCACTTTTTCATTCATTCTCGAAATAATCTATCGGATTAAGTACCATTTTTTTGGCTTGAGGATGCAAAATACCGAAAAATTGCTTCTTATTATTCATATTATCCCTTTTAATTGTCAAAGTCACAAAACTGACATTTAAATAAAAACTTCGCTGGTGAAAGACTTTTTAGAATCGCTGAAAACTAAATATATATCCTTTTTTCTCCCGTCGAAATTGCATAAGTCTGTCTTATTCATCTTACGGATTTTATTTGAAAGTTATGATTGAACGCAATAAAAGAAAACAAAAACGGTGCGTATGTCTTTGTTGAATCGTATGACCCGCATGATAAGACTGCATTTGACTATAGTAGGTTGTATAGGTCACTGTTTGGTCTAGCCAAAATATTAAACATCAAGTAGGCATCACATAAAATGTAATTTCTTTCAGAAGTTACTCACCTATAGGTAGTCCAATGATAAATAACATCATAGGAATATTCCTCCACATCCATAAAAAGTTTTTCCAAATCAACGCTCGCATATGATTGCATTTGATTATTTGTAGGTAATCCTTAAAGGATACGTCAGCTACGTCGTCCGGAGGTAATTCGGTTGGAGTGTCTGCTGTCGGCTCTGGAGCGATTGATACTCTTCCTAAAAAAAATTAGCTCATATTATATGCTTTAAACCCCAGTGACACCTACGGCCTAACGACTTCGACAATTGCGGAACTAGCCAAACGTTGCACCCAAGCTCAATTCCTTTGGAGATGGGATGGAACCAAAGGATGCAGTCTTGCCAGGATCATCCTGGATGACTCTGGGAAGCTGGCACCGAAGAAATATTTGGCGATGACCAGGAAAAACCTACGTTCAACAGTAGGATTTCTGACTGGCAACTGTCAACTAAGGAAACACCTCCATACTATGGGGCTAGTGGACACACCTCTATGCAGGATGTGTGAACAGGAAGATGAAACTGTCAGGCATGTCTTATGCGAGTGGGAGTTATCGTCAATAAGAGAGTGTGTGTTCGGTGAGTCTTGGCCTACACCTGCCGATATAAAGGAGATGTCTTCCAGTGACCTGTCCACCTTCCTGAGAAGGACAGGATGGACGATGACCTAGGAGGACAACTCCTCGGGAGGACGTACAATGTAAGCCTCCCTACTCTACAGATCAGTCACGTAGCTACAGCTTTTACATGGGGGGGCTTTGGGCTTTTTTTATCTGATATGTTCAGAATAGGAAAGCTTTGTTGAAGGCAGTATGCTAATAAATAGTTGTTGTACCTTTATTGTATTTTCCTCCCTTATACACGCCCCTGCTACAGATACAGAGATGCTTTAAACCAATAAAAATATGACACTTACTTCCTACTCGACTATTGATTGATACACTATCTCCAAATTCTCCTGAAATTTCTCCCATTTCATCGTCTAATACGACTGCTGCATTTACAGCACCTCCATGGAGTTCAGGTACGGTTATGGCTTCGGTAACGGATTTAGCTATGCTGGATCTTCTTCTTTTTCCCATGTTTTGCATCACGCTCAATTTCAAAAAAACACTTTCTAAACTGTCGACTGCGAAATGAGTTATCAGTCGTTCTGGAGATTCTTCTGCTAAGAAATAACCACCTCTCATAAGTCCAATCTGGAAAATAAGATCTACTCTTATAAAGGTTCGTGTCAAAATGGAAGAAAATGAGCTTTAGCAGCCCAAGATTGCGGATAGTTGAGGCTTAACTTAACCTATAACTTTCCATACATTTTTTTTGTATTTTTTCCCACCCTGTACATATTTAAAGCAATGTGTTATATATTTTTTTCTACTAACGTGCGGAAAGTGAATCTTTTCCGCACTAAAAAGCGTGCGGAAAGAGTCACTTTTCCGCACTAGTGCGGAAAGTAAATTTATTGACATTTGAGGAATATACTGACATTTGAATATTCAAAATATGTATTTTGTATATCCAAGTTTACCAAATGACTGAAAAATTAAGAAATTTATTAGAATTCTGCTATAATTTTCAATAAAGAGGAACGCGTACGCTTCAATAATTTTTTAATGGCTGGTATAAGCCTCATCAAATGATTGTCAAATAATAATAAATATCTGACATTTCTCATCTGTCACTTTGAATCAACATAGCAACAAATAAAAAAATAATCGTCAGTCAATACTCTACGTTATAAAAACCAATTTTACCGTCGCAGCTTTTTCTAAGAGATAATTTATCCATAGAAGAAAAAATAGTGTACCTAACACGTGCGTAAAGTGACTTTTCCGCACGCGATTGCTGCGTGCGGAAAAGTATCACTTTCCGCACTAGTTAGGTAAACTACTATTGGAGCTCAACAAGGGAAATTTGGAAATTTAAAGAAAAAGGGGGGGTTCCATTTAAAATAAATGATGATTACGTCGTCACACGAAGGTGGTTCACCCTGTATATTAGATTATAATTTGAAAAAATAGTAAATTCAAATCAAAAATCGACCTGTTTTGGGAATTTCTAGTTTTATTGCACATATAATTTAAATAACAATATAGAAAATAAGAAGTATTTGGTTAAACAATAGCTCATTATTTTTAATAATGGATGGTACCTACTCCAAAAACAGAAGCAAAAAATTATATTTATAATATTTTTCACAATATTGGTTAAGCTGTTAAATTAACTTAAACAATTCATAAATTGAGTTGAACAATTAAAACTTTGTCGAAACAAGTCATAAAAATAAACAATTATTATTTGAGATTCTTTGGTTACACTTTTTTGCGTGTAGTTAACATTAGGTCAGTTTGAAGGTCACGAAATTTTGCCCCCAAAACATCAAAGGATTTGCACCGGCTTTCGTTTCTTGTTTAGCTGGTGTATTCTGTGATTAGAGTATAAATGATTAGACCATACTTCAAAAGATACGTCAAATTTTTTACTTGTCAAATAACTGTCATAACTACTGACAAATATTTTATTTTAAATTATGTTGTAAAATTCATGCGATACTCAAATAATGTTTGGTTTAGTGTACTTTCTTCAACACTTGTTCAAATTCTACCCCAGTTGGGTGTATAAAAAATGTAACACCTCATCGTGTTCAGCTTGTTCTACAAGAAAATTTATTGTCGGTGGAAATTTGAAAATGAACGGAAACAAAATGGAAATTATGAAAATTTTGAAAACTCTACAAGCCGGTCCTTTAGATTGCAACACCGACGTTTTCATTGCTGTACCTGCAGTGTATTTAGGTGAATATTTTAAATGAATTATAAAAATTAACAGTGGCTTAACGAATATAGCAAAAGGGGGGGCATAGACACAAGCGCAGAGATATAAAATTGGTCACAAATATTAAAACATTTAATTGTTAAAAAAAAAACTGGAAAAATGTTGTGTACAATTCAGAATTAATTTTACAATGTTGTCACATGTTCAATAATGTTGTAGAAACCGCGATTTCCTTGCAAGTACAATTTTGATCAAATCTAGTTCGTCTTTTGGTATTTGGACACTAAAATAGTAACTCACTCTTCTTATTTAGTAAAACAAATTCGACTGTCTAATGCTGGAATTTATACATAGATTACGTGAAATGTAACGCCCCTCATAACGTCCAGCTGGCTGCACAAAATTGTTACAATAAAGAAAAAGGAGCATATACTGGTGAAATTTCCCCATTGATGTTGACTGATATAGGTGTTAGCTGGGTTATTTTAGGACATTCGGAACGAAGACATATTTTTAATGAAACAAATGAGCTTGTTGCAGATAAGGTAAGTGTAAGTAGAAGTAATAGGGGATTTTTCGGGAATACTCGAGCGTGGCAGTTGAAGATATGAGAGATACCTTAGACCTAATAGAACAACTTTGGAAAGTATTAGCTCTTTTTGGAAGATTGTAAATAAAAAAATTTCAGAAGAATCAAAATAGGGATTCAAAAGAAACATCTGTCATTATGTTAACCACATTCTTTCCATTATTTCATTTAGAATTCAGGTGCTGGAGAAGGGGAAAGGAAAATTTGCAGTACTACTTATTAGATAAATACATCAGTTTTCTTTTTGAAGGTCAAACTGGCAAGAAGCAGTGGTCTGAAAGTAGTAGCTTGTGTCGGGGAAACTTTAAATGAGCGTGAAGCTGGAAAAACTATGGATATAATAACCAATCAAATACGCGCCTTGGAGGTTAAGTTGAAAGGTAATTGGACTGATATAGTGCTGGCGTACGAGCCAGTATGGGCCATAGGCACAGGCAAAACTGCTTCGCCAGAAGAAGCTCAAACTGTTCATCAATCCATTAGGTGCTTTCTGAATTCTATTTGTTCCAGTGTAGCAGAAGGTGAATTTTTTAATATATATTAAACAGATCGCGAAAAGTCTATTCGAGCCATACGATTTACACAAGTACGACAAGGAAAATATGAGAAAAACTACTTGGAAGTGAGACACACGGTAGGAACTTTATTTCCTTTTAAGCAAAAATTATGTAATACATCTGACTTCGCATATTCCTCGGTGGTCGAGTAGTAAACAAACCAGACTCTCACGCGGTAGACCCGGGTTCGATTCCCCGTGGAGAAGTTTTTTTTAATTGTTAATTTTATTTTCAGTATTCTGCTTGATGTTAATAACGACAACAGGTAGACGTTTGAAATATTTAGCAGAATATTCATTATTATAGATAATGGTACGGTACCCTTCATGAGGGAGTCCGACTGGCAACATCTACTTATAACAGCATCGTATAGTAAAAAAGGGAAACGGTAGCATTATACAAATTGGACATACAAGAACAGTACATTTACCACAAAAAAAAATTAGTGGAAACATAAAATTGAATTGTTAAATTTTTAATTTGAAGTTATATTACAGTTTATAGATATTTTTATTTTCTAGATTTTTTCTTAAGTGGGTCGTGGAAAAAATATGCCGTTCAACTCGTGTGGATTGTCCATATCGCACTTGAAAGATTGAGCACTCCGCCTAGGGCGTCGTGCTCAAACTTCGTCCTCGTGCGATATGGCCATCATATCCTCACTAGTTGCACAAACTACTATTTCTAAAAAAATATGCCCTTTTACATTTAAAAACAACCTGCCAAATTTCAAATCAATTTATTCATCCATTTTAAAGTTATCGAATTAAAACATTCAAGTTTTCAAAATTTCAACACCCAGTATTTCGAAAAGTAAATGTGCTAGTCCCCTCAATCCTCATATCATTATGATCAATTTTACGAGAGGAATCTACATGCAAACATTGTAATTACCCTTAACGTTCGAGATGCTTACACCATTTTTTGCGCGATCGCATCGAAATAAATTCCGAATAAAATAATTTAAATTTCTTCGAAATGAACGAAATGTCAAAAGTGACATTTATACTTCTCGATCAGTTTAAAATATATTTTGCATTTTGGTGAAATTGTTTTTATGCTATTAATTACTTTTCGACGTCTGAACGGTAAGTAAATCACTTACCGACGTGTTAAACTTAGAAACCAGTAAACACAACCTACCGTCCTGACAACCGATGCTGTAAATAAACAAAAAAGATCAATCGCGCAAAAAAAATTATGGAAATAATAGTAAAAATTTATCCGAACAAATTCAAGTAGATCACCAGCACTGCGAATACCAGCTTTGCATAGAATTTTAATATAGCATCGGTGGTTCAGTGGTAGAATGCTCGCCTTCCACGCGGGCGGACCGGCCGAAGCATATGAATCGCTGCTTCGTAAACGAGAGAGACTCAGGAGAGAGCACATGCACGCAAGTAAGGCATATAACGAAATAATGTAACATAACGTAACGTAACGGTCAGATCTTTTGCGTCGTGACCCCCGGTCGCTCAAACCTAACCCGACGTGAATAACTAGAGTTCCAAAAGTTCCAATACAATCTAAACGCTGGTATCTATCATTGTTGCTGACAAAAATTGGGAATATCTTTTACAGATAAGTACATTTGGCAACAGCGGTTAAAATGGGAGGGCGCTGAAGACGAAGAAGAAGATTTCTTATATCTTCCTTGTCGTACTTGTGTAAATCGTATGTCGCGTATAGACTTTTCGCAATCTGTATATAAAACATAACCTTAAAATGATACTTGTAGGTGTTAGAATTCAATATGGTGGATCAGTTACAGCGAAAAATTGTAGAAAACTAGCAACTCAGCCAGATATCGACGGGTTTTTAGTAGGCGGGGCTTCTTTGAAACCCGAATTCATTGATATTATCAACTCTAAGAGCTAACAGTGTATCTATGAAATAAATAAATGAATTTTTAAATTTCGCGCGTGTTTTAATTCAATTTACAACGTTGCCACATATAAAAAACAACTCACCAAATGCGCTTGCCTGGTTTCATCGATGTAATGGGTGGTAATAATAACGGTTGTCCTTCCGTACTTGGTGATCTCAACCAAGTGATTCCAAATATTCGTCCTTAGCAAAGGATCGACTCCTACCGTCGGCTCGTCCAATATCAACAGCTCCGGCTCGTGTAGAAGAGTCGCCGCCAAAGACACTCGTCTTTGTTGACCACCGCTGAGATTCTTGATTTGTTGGTCTGCGTCCGGCAACATTAGAAAATTGACGAAAAATTCCACTTTCTCTTCCACTTCCTCTGTTGTCATGTCCGATATCCATCCGAAGTACTTGAGGGTTTCTTTGATGGTGAATTCGCCGTAAAGAGCGATTTCCTATAAAAAAATGTACTTTGAAATGATATCGCTGAATTATAATTATTCTAACGCTTTATACAGTGTGCAACAAGTGGGGGGAAAGTACTTTCTCCACATGTTGCACACTATATTTTTTCTACGACTGCACAAATTTAAAGAATACAAATAAAGTAACTATGGCTAGTAAAACAAAAATAACACTAAAAGTATCCCATCTCTAAGCTGTTAAATAATTTCATTCAAAATTATAGTTGATGGTGAAATTTGTACAATTTTGTATGGTCAAACCCGGAACGTCATTTCTTTTCATT